>CM036616.1:28855486-29057955 GCA_020745705.1 Hemiprocne comata | reverse complement strand
CATCTAATTTAAAAGCCTGGTTACCACAGGTGATTAATCAGCCTTGAGGGAGTGTCCATGAACTGTGAGGTCTTTTCTAGAAGTGTGTGATTCAGCATTAAAGGAGCACGTAACATTCTCAGTTATATCTTCCATTTAGATGTAAACACGGAAAAACCTCTGAGATTCATATAAAAATAATCCTTCACATTAAAGATTAATGGAATTTATAAAGGTCAGTCAAAAAGCTAAATGTGATTTGTCTCCCTTGTTAATGTGGTTCAGCCTATTTTACTTGCAACTAAAAATCCAAAGTTTTCTACCTCGAAACTCAGAATTTTTCATTCTTTCTGCTGAAACAGAAAACTATGTATCTTGAATCTGGGCCTCTACTGGGTGAAGATCTGTGCAAGCAGAGACCGTTGAGACAACTGGGATAGGAAAATGGGACAGCTAGAATTTTGAGATGGTGAATGATGACATACCTTGGGATGACAAAGACAAATATTTTAACCATAAAACTTCTGTACTTAGACATTTATAGAAATTGCATGGAATTTTTTCATGGCCATTCAGGATTGTTAGAGGGAGAGCAAACATCAAATTAGAGTGAAGCAATGAGTGACAAGTGGCAAGACACGGGCATGTTAGCAGGCCATGTCCTTTCAGTAGCATCTAATAAAGCTGTGGTACTCTTCACTGAGAGGAGGTACAAAGGCAAAAAGGATGACACAGATTGAAAGACGCATTAGCCTAACTATTAAGAAAAAAAAAATCATTACAATGTTTCATCTAAAGGCTGTGTCTGTAGATGAGGAGTTCCCTCAAAATGTTGGAGACTAGGAGACTTTGGAGTAAGTTTTGCTACATATTGGGAGAGTATTTGAGAGATTTGTCCTGTTCCTAGTTTATTCCCTAAGCATTATTTCTTCTGATCACTCTCAGAGGCAACATATTGGCCAAGATGGATACCAGTTCAGACCTGTTTATTTCCGTGTTTCTGTGGTCTGGTCTAAAGGTGCAAACTAGACAACATGGGGCTGCATGGAGCAGAAGACTGGGACAGAAGAAAGCTGAATAGAGGCGAGCGGGTCATGAACAAACCCTTTTATCAAGAGGTGCTAGTAAGAAGAGGGGAGGCACATGGGAACACACTGCTATGCCCTAGCACCCAACATGGAAGGAATCACAGAAACACAGAATCACAGAATCCTAGGGGTTGGAAGGGACCTCGAAAGATCATCTAGTCCAACCCCCCCTGCCAGAGCAGGGTCACCTAGAGCACATCACACAGGAACTTGTCCAGGTGGGTTTTGGATGTCTCCAGCAAAGGAGACTCCACAACCTCTCTGGGCAGCCTGTTCCAGTGCTCTGTCACTCTCACAGTAAAGAAGTTTTTTCTGGTATTTACATGGAACCGCCTATGCTCCAGTTTGCACCCATTACCCCTTGTCCTGTCACTGGACATCACTGAAAAAAGCCTGGCTCCATCAACCTGACACTCCCCCTTAACATATTTGTAAACTTTGATGAGGTCACCCCTCAGTCTCCTCTTCTCCAAGCTAAAGAGGCTCAGCTCCCTCAGCCTTTCCTCATAAGGGAGATGTTCCACTCCCTTAATCTTCTTTGTGGCTCTGCGCTGGACTCTTTCAAGCAGTTCCCTGTCCTTTTTAAACTGTGGGGCCCAGAAATGGACACAATATTCCAGATGTGGCCTCACCAAGGCAGAACAGAGGGGGAGGAGAACCTCTCTTGACCTACTAACCACACCCTTTCTAATGCACCCCAGGATGCCATTGGCCTTCCTAGCCACAAGGGCACATTGTTGGCTCATGATTACCCTCCTGTCCACCAGGACCCCCAGGTCCCTTTCACCTACACTGCTCTCCAGCAGGTCAGCCCCCAACCTGTACCGGCACATGGGGTTGTTCTTCCCCAGATGCAAGACTCCACACTTGCCCCTGTTGAATTTCATTAAGTTTCTCCCCGCCCAACTCTCCAGCCTGTCCGGGTCTCACTGAATGGCAGCACAGCCTTCTGGTGTGTCAGCCACTCCTCCCACTTTAGTGTCATCGCAAACTTGCTGAGGGTACACTCTGTTCCCTCATCCTGGTCATTGATGAAAACATTGAACAACACCGGTCCCAGTACCGACCCCCAAGGGACTCCACTAGGCACAGACCTCCAACTAGATTCTGTCCCATTGACCACAACTCTCTGACTTCTTCCTGTCAACCAGTTCACGATCCATCTCACTACCTGATGAGCAAGACCACACTTCCTTAGCGTATCTACGAGGATGCTGTGGGAGACAGTTCAAATGCTTTACTGAAATCAAGATAAACCACATCTACCGCTCTACCATCATCTATCCACCTAGTTACTTCCTCATAGAAGGCTATAAGGTTGGTCAAACATGACTTCCCCTTGGCAAAACCATGTTGACTGCTCTTAATGACCCCCTCATCCTTGATATGCCTAGGGACAGTGCCAAGAATAAGTTGTTCCATCACCTTTCCAGGGATGGAGGTAAGGCTGACTGGTCTATAGTTACCCGGGTCCTCCTTCTTGCCCTTTTTGTAGACTAGCGTGACATTTGCTATCCTCCAGTCCTCAGGCACCTCTCCTGTTGCCCACAACTTACCGAAGATGATGGAGAGTGGCCTAGCAATAACCTCTGCCAGGTCCCTCAGCACCCGCGGGTGCATTCCATCCAGACCCATCGATTTATGGATGTCCAGATTGCTTAACTGATCCCTAACCCAATGCTCATCTACCAAAGTAAACTCCTCCTTTATCCTGACTCCTGGGATCTGGGGCTCCTGGGGAGAGTCTGCAGGATTAAAGACAGAGACAAAGAAGGCATTCAGTACCTCTGCCTTCTTTATATTCTTTATATCCTCTGTCACCAGGGCACCCACCTCATTCAGCAGTGGGCCTATATTGCCTCTAGTGTTAGTTCTACCTGCAATGTATTTGAAGAAGCCCTTTCTATTGTCTTTGACCTCACTTGCAAGATTAAGTTCCAAGGAGGCCTTAGCTTTCCTAATTGCCTCCCTACATCCTCTGACAACAGTCCAAATAGCACAGAGGCCTCAATATCTCAAAACCTGTGGCATGGGGATCCCACCAAATGCAATAGAAAACACTTCCACCAGTGCTTGTGAGATATAAATATGGATTGCAAATTCAGAAACCTTTCTGAAGAGTCTCCTCAGAATGGAAACAAATGCCACCATCTGATTCTCATACAAATGACTGTACCTGTGTGGGCTACAGTATACTAAACAACTGCAGAAAGCAACAAATCACCAGCCTGTTTGTGACAGGCCATCCCAGCTAAATCAAGTTGTCATTTATTTTTTACTTACTCTTGCCCCAGGATCAGTAGCTGTTGCTTTCAGGTTGAGAATGGAGCAATTTGAAAGTGCAAAAGCCTATTAGAAAAATGGCATGAAGGGTTAGTTATAGCAGTGATGGTTGCACTTTGTTATCTGTAGTTAACCCTTTTGCCCCAGGGCTTCAGAGACATTCTGTGTGGTTCACAGTTCACTCAGAAGCATTGCTGCAAGTAAATGTTTAAAGGTGAAACCTGGGAGCAATACTGCCATGAAGACATGGATGTGTATATGTGTGGCAGAGGGGAGATGTTAATCCAGATCATATTTTAAATGCAAAACAATCTCCCAGCAAAAATACAAAGCAAATTCTCTTCTTGTGTTCAATAGTAACAAGATGCTAAACAGCTAGGAAAAAAAAGAGACTTTCAGGCAGTATGTTTCAGTTAGATTCCCTGCATCATCGCTGCACTTCATAGTCTTACACAAACCACAGATCCCTGCTCAGTCCTGAGGTCAGTCATATCAGAGGCCATGATTAACAAAAAACCCACAAAAATTATTTGTATGAAATTCTCCTCATTTCTTCAGAGGCAAGACAATCCAAGATTTTGAATTTGCTCTGTCAGGAAACCAAACAATAATGACAGGATGAGAGGGAATGGCCAGAAGTTGTGCCAGTGGAGGTTTAGGCTAAGTGTTAGAAATAATTTCTTTACTGAAAGAGTGGTTGGACTGTGGAACAGGCTGCCCAAGGAGGTGGTGGAGTCACCATCCCTGGAAGTGTTTAAAAGAAATATAGATGTGGTGCTTAGGGACATGATTTATACATTAACAGGTAGATAAAGGTTATGCTGGGTGCATTTAGGTTATGGTTAGACTTGATGATCTTCAAGGTCTTTTCCAACCAGGTTGATTCTGTGATTTTGTGATTCTGTGAATACTTCTTTTCATACAGACTCATATCCGGAACACCAGTATCTGACATCTGTGTGCAGATCCAAGTGTTTAATGGAAAGGTTACTGAAACTGGGACTGCACTATTTTAACATAAACTAGTCTTTCTGCAGAAGGTGCTGTTGATCAATTACGTTTCTTGTTCTGCTAACAGCTTTTCTCAATACTTTTTACCTTAAGTATATTTGCATGTATTTTCAATAGTAGGAGAAAGACTTACATCACTTTCTCATTACTGTACTAAATGATGGCCAGCCAGACATGCATGTGCATTTGGATTAGTGTGGGTGAAAAGCAGGATTTAGGAATGAATTATTTTTTTCGTGTGATCTGTTCGTCGCTGGGCTGGTATAGATACATACAGCTGTAACACCAGCCTCAAGAAAAAATAAAATAAATTTTTAAAAATGCAGCTTTTTGTGCATTTGCTCAGGCCTGTCAGGATGATATGTGTATTTGAGATGCATATTAAAACTGAATAAAGCAGTTCCAACTATTACACTATTTGTTTATTCAAACATTTCTGCAAAAACACATGTCAGAAGGGCTTACCTTAACAGTGCTAGTATGCTACTCCCTGTTAGGGAATGCAGCCATTCCGAAAGACTGCATGGCAGTAATCACTAACAGTGTCAGAATAATTACACATCTTCCTATGATCAGTATTGCAGGCTTTTGTGTGCTTTTTTTGCTTTTTTTTTTTTTCCTCAGGCTTCTTTGATCTGTATAAACATGTGCAATTCTGCTCCTTACTCTTCTAGCCTGAGATACTGTTAACGTCTTCAATATCCTAATCTGAAGAACTGAAACATCTCCCTTTGTCTCTCCTACTATTCCCATGAGATCATGAATGTCTATATTGTGACAGTCCAAGTGTCTATACTGTTCCTTTTATGGTCTCTGTACAAGTTTGCTATAGCTTTTCTCATCCTTTTAGACATTTTTTTTTTCTGAAATTCCTTAGGCATCCATACTATGCTTTCAAAATAAACAAGGCTGACAGATTTGGACTCATCTCTGGTATTGTGAGGAAGCAATAGGAGATAGAAAGGAACCTCTGACAATTCAGAACAAAGATAGTTTTTGTTGTAAGCTTGGTAATAGTGTGAGTTCAACTTTAATCTCTGCTGAATTGTTAAAATGTAAAAAGCAACTTACCTAAATGGACAGTGAATGAGGGAAGCTGGATGCACTGTGCAAGCAAAGTGAAAGCTATCAATCACTATCTATTACTCTACTCTTGGTATTTGATAAGTGTTTCAGATGTTCTGAAGAGATTAGCTCAGAATAAGTAAATGCCAAAATGGAAACTGTCTACACATATCCATCCAGTGTGTCACCCAAGTTAATCACACCATGCTTTATAGACTGGCCAGTTCAGTCCCAGGTCTATCAGGGATCTCTCAGACATAACTTTATCAAAGTAGATGAATCTGACATGTCTTAGTAGGAAGCTCCATATCCTTCAAACAAATTGTCACACAAATACAGAATGAAGATATCTGACTTGGAGATTTGACCTTCTAATTTGCCAAAGTAAATGAGAAGCTATGACAATTTCCTGCAGTCATTCTCCAAATTATGTCTTGGTTTCCAGTCCCTCATGGATCACTGGTTGGGAAGGACTGAACTAGCTTAGCATGACAGCTATAATCTGTAAGGAAAACACGTGCCATTCATTGGATTTCACACATAAGAGGGGATATTCTCAGGCCATGAAATGAATTCTCAGTAATTTTACAGAACCCTTTTAGTAAACAATTCCTTATTTCTTACATTATGTTATATTTTATCTTTGGAGAATATTTTGCTTTAGCAAATGGGACCTCCCTTCAGGAGTAATCATTGCAATGTTCCATCTCAACACAAAAGGTTCTCACTCCACAAATTTCCAAAGAACTGAAATGATGCTTAGTTGCTTTGACCTCTTCCAAAATGATGTTCCTTTAGATGTCACATTCAATGAGGAAAGTTTGGCCATGGTAATCACCTAAATACCTGGATGAGGGTATAGAATGTACCCTCAGCAAGTTTGCTGATGACACTAAGCTGGGAGGAGTGGCTGACACACCAGAAGGCTGTGCTGCCATTCAGAGAGACTTAGACAGGCTGGAGAGTTGGGCGGGGAGAAACATGATGAAATTGAACAAGGGGAAGTGTAGAGTTTTGCATTTGGGGAAGAACAACACGATGTCCCAGTATAGGTTGGGGGCTGACCTGCTGGAGAGTAGTGTAGGTGAAAGAGACCTAGGGGTCCTGGTAGACAGGAGGATGACCATGAGCCAGCAATGTGCCCTTGTGGCCAAGAAGGCCAATGGCATCCTGGGGTGCATTAGAAAGGGTGTGGTTAGTAGGTCAAGAGAGGTTCTCCTCCCCCTCTATTCTGCATTGGTGAGGCCGCATCTGGAGTATTGTGTCCAGTTCTGGGCCCCTCAGTTCAAGAAGGACAGGGAACTGCTTGAAAGAGTCCAGCGCAGAGCTACTAAGATGATTAAGGGAGTGGAACATCTCCCTTATGAGGAAAGGCTGAGGGAGCTGGGTCTCTTTAGCTTGGAAAAAAGGAGGTTGAGGAGTGACCTCATCAAAGTTTACAAATATGTTAAGGGTGAGTGTCAGGGAGATGGAGTTAGGCTCTTCTCAGTGATGACCAGTGATAGGACAAGGAGTAATGGGTGTAAATTGGAGCATAGGAGGTTCAAGGTGAATATCCGAAAAATTTTTTTTACTGTGAGAGTGACAGAGCACTGGAACAGGCTGCCCAGGGAGGTTGTGGAGTCTCCTTCGCTGGAGACATTCAAAACCCGCCTGGATGCGTTCCTGTGTGATGTGCTCTAGGTGACCCTGCTCTGGCAGGGGGGGTTGGACTAGATGATCTTTCGAGGTCCCTTCCAACCCCTATGATTCTATGATTCTATGATTCTATGATTCTATGATTCTATGAAATATAAAACAGATGCAACAGGAAAACCATGAGTTCTTTCATCTTGAGGAATGTGCAGTTGACACATAGTAGGCAGAGGACTCACAAAAGGTCAAAGAAAAATTTCACTTGCTAGAGCATGTTTTCTCATGCTGAAGAGATTCCATATCCATGCAATGACAGTGGCAACTATTAGCAGGGGAAATGTCAGTGACTAAACAGCATCCCCAGGAGTGCAGAAGAAACCCCCAGAGCTCAGGTGAGATTCACTTCTTATTCTGAGATAGGAAACAGCAAAAGTAGCAGAGAGACCATCAATTTTTGCAATAATAATCCTGGAGGCAGAAATCAAGGGTGATGGCTGTGGAAACTAAGACCTGAGAGGGTATCCGAGACAGAAGAGTCACAACATGATAGCAGAAGTGGTAAAGAGCATGCAGCATCCAAGTACTGATAGAAGAATGACACATTTATAGGTAGAGGTGTAAGAGAAGCTGAAGTGAGGAAGATTTACCTGTACGCAAAATAAATAAAAAAAAAATAATAAAAAGTGACAAGCTATGGCCTTGAAAAAAAGTGAGATTTTCTTCCTCAGAAAGAATAGTAGGTATTCTGAGATGTAGAAGATGAAGGATCTGAACCAGAAAAGGAACAAAATTAAAAAGCAGGCAGTGAAAAAACAGAACCAAGCCTGCATAGGCAGCTACTTAAGGGAATTATTCGTGGTTTTTTTCTTCAAATAATCATAACAACCACACATATTATGTGAAGCTTGAGTTCATAATTACTATCCACCAACACTTATAAAGGAATATGTGATGGCTAGGAGAACCCCCAAGGTGTAGTTTAGCAACACACACACATAAGTCTTCCAGTCTTTATCAAACTTTGCAAATGACCATGATAGAATTTATTCCTTTAATAGATGGGGAAGTGGAAGCAAGAAAAGTAGGAATGCAACTTGCTCAAGGCAAGAAGTTTTAGGGTAAGTACAAGGAAAAAAAAATAGATTTTCTAAGTCCAAAATCTACAGAAAACCTATGTGCATCTCACAAGAAGCAGCAAAGAAGAGAACATAAAGAACAGAACAATGAAAGAGGAAAACTTGTATTCTTTATAATATTGCTCACAGCCTATAATTGGTTTTGGTTAATAGTTTGTCATTATTTCCTCACAGCAGGTATCAATGTCTGAGACTTCAAAATATAGAGCTTTGAAAAGCTGAGGGCAAGCAACGGCGACACAAGTGTATCTGTGAAATGTAACTGGAGATCTGAGGCCACGATGAGGCCAGTCTCTGGATATTCAGTGCAGTGAAAAATAATTTAGTGACTTCATCTTCCATTTCAAGTTGGTCATATTCACTGAATGTTGACACTTGACAGTCGCTCTGCATGATTTCTGTACTGAACTCTTATGTGAAATACTACATTTCTTCACCTTCCTTCCAGCCAGTCACTCTCCATAAATGTAAGCATTTTTACCAGGTGAATACCACTTTAAAGCAGTGTCTTTACCTGCAAGAGGAGTTTGGAGAGGCAGAAGCAAGTTGGGGGGAGGTTCAAGGTTGGGTGACTCAGTCCTGACATGTTGTAAAGCCAGAGCTTTCCTTTGTGCCGGTGTTTTGTCTTTTCTGCTTTTTCTGTTCTGTGCTGTTCTGATCTTGAAGACTCATAACTGGTAGTCACAACGCAGCACATACATGTGTAACATGAGCATGCATTCTCATACATGGGTGCAGACACACACACACACACACTCATGTTCACATACACACAGAGTTAGAAAACGACTGCATCAGCAAGTTGATGAACTGAGTTCATAACATGAGCCAACAAGGAGTGAAGGGTTGAGACCTTGCATTTATCTTGCACTACTGAGCCTGTTGTCCAAATCAAAATTTACTATGGAAACCTACCACTTCAGCATAACCAGAATAGGACCTGCAACGATGAGTGGCACCTCCTTGCATAGATGGTTCAATGTATCAGTTTTCTGAAGATATTAAATCTCTAGTCCCTGTCAGATGCTAACACAGACTGGAATATGGCTCCCTTTCTTCTCATACACCATCTGTTACAACATACCATCTCTTTGCCACAATAAGTGGAGACAGCCTGTAGCATGAGTAGGCACCTCTCAGGATTCAACAGTCCCATCTAACAGAGGTGACTAAAAGTGCTAGCCTACTTTAGAAGAGATACATCATTTAGCTAATGATAGCTGAGATTAATCCTCTGTTTTCTGAAGAAAGTCACCCCAAACCCTTGGTTGGAGGTTCAGAAGGTTATCACTTTTTCTTCCTCGTCTTCTTCTCTCCATGTATCACCTGATTTTCCAGCAAAAGTGAATATACAGAAAGGCTTAGCATGCCAGAAAGTGCAACTCAGTGCCTCTTGCTCCTCAGCACTCATCATGTTGCCCTATGAGATATAAATATGTGACCTTATTTTGAAAGGAAAATCCTTCGTAGCTGCTTTGCAGCTCCATCACTTATGCATTATAGACTTTCTACTCAATTGCAGCATAATCTCATAGGAATTTATTATGCATCCTGTATATAAAACAGTATGTACCCTCTACAGAGAACATCAAAAGGTAGTTAATAGAGATGTTAAATTATTATTGGTTGAAAGGAGCCGATGCCCTAGAGTAATCAGATTCTCTCTTTCTCCCTCTCGCTTCATATACTATATATAATATATACAATTAATAGTGCACATATATCAGTCTCTGAATAGATCTCTGTAAAGTCTGCTTGAATGTTAGAGGAATTGATGTATAAAACATGTGGAACCAAGCAAAAATGTCACATTAGGGCATATTACAAATACTAGCAAAGGAGTTGATGGATAAGGCAAAGGAGACACTGTGAGTCCCAAGGAAAAAAAAAAAAAAAAAAGCTTTATGTTATTTCCTGCTCCCACCATTTATTTGTGGGGGAAGACAGTCAAAGTTATACTAACTGGAATGAATAGCTGCACTGGTTTTTATTAATGATCAGGAGAAAATGTCAGAAGCTTATTCTGGACTAATTACTTATTGCTAAGGATCAGGAAAAGGTATAATGTGGAACTTAATACCCAATGATTAGATTAATTGAGATGAGATTGAATTAGAATTGTGGTATCTCGAATAAAGCTCTGAACTAGAAGCCAGGCAATCTCTTCCCTGCTGTGGATGTATTATGATCTGCTGCCTAAGTCCATTCATCCCAATTTATGATATCCCCCTCAGAGTCCAATTTCTTCTTTTACAGAGTTGACTTTTTCCACCTGTTTATTCAAAACACCCCTCAAAAAGGCTAGTACTCTGAAATAATATTTGCATGTGTGGCAAATATAGCTTGTAGTAATAATTAAACTCAAAGCAACTGGTGAAATCTAAATACTAAATATACATTTTTAAGTGTTTTTCTAGGAGGTAATTCAAAATTTGAGAATGACATTAGCTTAAACAAAAATGTAAGATGTGGGGCAGTGTGAAGTGGAAGATGATATATTAAATAAATATATAGAGAGTAGCCCTGAGGAGGAGAACTAGGGGGTGGTGGTAGATGACAAGCTCGACATGAGCTGCCAGTGTGCGCTGGAGACCAGAGAGCCAACTGCATCCTGAGCTGCATCAAAAGAAGTGTGGCCAGCATAGCCAGGAAGGTGATTCTGACCCTCTTCTCTGCTCTGGTGAGGCCACACCTGGAGTACTGCATACAGCTCTGGAGCCCTCAGCACAGGAAGGACATGGAGCTGTTGGGGAGGGTCCAGAGAAGGACCACAAAGATGATCAAAGGGCTGGAGCACCTCTGCTATGAAGACAGGCTGAAAGAGTTGGGGCTATTTAGCCTGGAGAAGAGAAAGCTCTGGGAAGACTTTATAGCACCTTTCAGTACCTGAAGGGTACTGGAAAGATGGGGAAGGGCTTTTCACCAGAGAGGGTAGTGATAGAACAAGGGGTAATGGTTTTGAACTGTAGATGGTAGATTTAGGTTACATATCAGGAAGAAATTCTTTACCATGAGGGTAGCAAGGCACTGGAATAGGTTGCCTAGGGAGGTTCTGGACCCCTGCTCACTCAAGGTGTTTAAGGCCAGGTTGGATGAGATTTTGTGCAGCCTGGCCTAGTGTGAGGTGTCCCTGTTCATGGCAGGGAGGTTGGAACTAGATGATCTTTAAGGTCCTTTCCAACTTTAACCATTCTACATTTTTATGATTCTAAATATAAATAAATATATACACTTAATGTGGAGAAAATACTGCAACCCAGTGGAGCTTGGGTGTCTGGCTCCTCTTACAAGGATTTGTCTATAGTGAGATGCAAATTTTCCTGGGGTATTGCACTATTCTGTTATAAATTAGCTAGGCTACCTCATACCTGAAGACACATTCACATGTAAATCACACTGCTGTAGTAAAGATAGAGTCCTACAAAAAAGAAACGTAATCTTGCAAAATGTCTGCTACCTACTTCAGTCAGAAGTTCCAGAAAGAAACCTCAAATTTGTCCAAACTTAAAACACAAGTTTGAACTTAAGTAATATCTCTGTGTTAACAAGGCCTGCCACAGGATATCGTAAAAAATGACCAGACACTGTGTCTTACATCGAAGTGGAAAAGGAATGTTTGAATGCTACCATCTCAGCTGATCAACTGATTCTCAGTGAGTCTTCAAAATGGAAGACACTGACGATTAGAAGATGAGCTGACAATATATCACAGCACACACAATGTCTCTTCTCACAAAGAGAGTCCAACAATACAATTTCACCTTTGAATTGGACTGAAGGTCCCAGACTAAATCCTGTTAATAATCCATGTTGAAGACTGATACTAGTTGGATAGATCTCATCTAGCTTGAGATTTATACAATACAGATATCTACATTTGACTGCACAGGAAGAAGTAGGAATTTTAGGAAATGGCTGTTTTGTTGTTTTGTTTTTGTTTTTTATATTTGGGTTAGAATGAAATTACACATATAAAAGTTTATATCCAGCTTCTAAGTTGAACAATAAGGTTAGATAATAAATTGAACTGCAGATGTATATCTTGCAGGCCTCTGTATCAAATGAGACCTTGTTAAGATGGCATTGTCCAAAGCTGACTGAAGTATATTTAATTGGTGTTACCTAAACTGGCTTTCATTTTGTGTCATATTAATTTAAGAAACAAAGAAAAAGAACTCTAAAAGGTCTGAGAATTGCAGAGTTCTGAATCAAATTAGAGTTCTGCTTTGTCGTGGGTTTTCTCTTGTGTAAGTAACATATGTTTGGTGTCTTTAAACACAATTACTTTTGTATAATAAAAGTGTTGATTTGATGATGCAACATTTTGTGCAAGTGTGTTTAAGACAGTTTATGTTTTCATAAGTTGCAATGAAACTCAATTATGTATGTGTAATAAGGCTCTTGATTGTTACACTTCTACTTTTCTGTATAATGAAGCCAGCAATTAGAATTTGGTTGCTCTATGGCATAGGAAAACATACTTATTTTGTAGACAAAAGATCTTAATGAGCATCTTCTTTAAAAAAAACCCCAAACTTCTGAGGGGAAAAAAAAAAAAAAAAAAGGTCAATAATTCAAACATGTAATCAGATTTCTTAACAAAAAGGATCTGTTTCCTGAAAATACAATAACATAACTTCAACGGACAAAGAGTCCAGATTACATACATTTACTTTTTACTAAGGACAGAAAAATGAAAGTGAAAACAAGTCACCATTAAGGTTACAGCCCTTACATTTTTAGATTACATCTGTAAAATATGTCTTCTTGACTGCTGGCAACTGCACACAGCTTATGTAGTAATAAGCTCTAATCACACTTATTAGTTGATGCATCTACATCAGTGTTTTACTTTGGACCAGAGGTGTGCTTGTGAAGCAAATTTCCCAATTGTCTTAATTTACTATGCCTCAGTTTGCATTGCATGGCAGTCTTGGAACCTGCAAACTATATTTCTTTTAGATTAAATTAAACCAGAAGATATATTCCAGGAGTTCTTCAGACACATCATATCTGTTAATGTGACTACTGTCTGTGGGTTCAAACTATGGTTAGTCCCAGGCAAATACTCTTGAAAGGTCTATAGTGTGACCATCAAATGCATAGCACCATCTGTTTTGCTTATACAGTTGCATTCCTTACTTACAGTCTTACTAGACAGTATAGATAAAGACAGTGTCTATTTATGGGGTAGATTTACCAGTAACTCTCTCCAGTAGAGGTTTATTTTTAATTATTAGCCTTTTAGGTGTAGTGCTATGGCATCAAACTGAGTCCAAACCAACCTGTTGAATTTATTAGGTTTTCGCAAACCATAAACCATACCTGAACCCATTTACTGATACAGTGTTAAACATGAAAAACCAAAGCAGAAAAACTTTCAGTAACTTCTGATGGCTGGCACAGCTCAGCCTAGGCTGGGAAAAGAGACTAGTCGTCTTGGAGTGTGGTGACTGAGACAACAGAGGAAGCAGGGCTCATTGAGTGTAACTATAGTTACGTGAAACTGGTAAAAAAACACCGCTGATCCAATTGTGCTAGTCTTTTAGAATCTAGTAGAAAAATAGGCAATTTTAGGGTATGGTTCATCTGAGAAATTTTAGACAATTACTTTAGGATGAGATGGACCAAAGAGTTTCTCTTTCTGTCCATTGACTACAAGGGAACATAAATTACTAGCTCAGATGGAAATGTCTATGTTTAGCCTTATGAATGACACCCAGATTCTGCTCCTTAGCAAATGAGAAAGAGCAATGAGGATTTCCACCTTCTGGTGAAAGGTAGGTAAATATCTACTTGAAAGACTGAAAACAGTAAGAGTCAATGGCAAATTTTCACTTGATTTTAAAGGAACTGATGTTTACTATTAAAATTAACACTGAAAGTAGAGGTAATATCCTGGCAATGCAAATCATTTTGGTATCACACATACAACTGTCAGTGTGAATTCAGATGAACCTGTGACAACAGGGTCTCAAGTGTTACAGACAGTAATTTGGAATCATTTATAGCAGTTACAAATTACCATTTTACAGCTGGAATATTTATGACAAAAATCTGCTTTACAATGTTCTTATTTCTGCAAATAATTAAAAAAAAAACAACCCAGTGTTGCTGGTATCATAAAGATTTTTGTTTGGTTGTTTCAATATCCATATTTTCAAGGCAAAAAAGTGAAATTACGGTATTGTAAATATATTTCAGTACAGTTTAATTTCTCTTTGAAATACAACTTCTTATACAGCTTAATAAAAATACCAAATAATTATATACCCCAGATTACGGTTGTCTTTGGGTTTTTTTTTTAGTCTGTGAAATGCAAATTACTTCCAAATCCTGAACTAACCGGTTTTAAATAATTTTCCCCATTTTTAAGTAGTTTTATAATTGTGCTTGCACTTAATTACAGTCCAAGAGGAACAAGCTTTTTTAATTATCGTATTTTTCTTAAAAACATTGCTGAACCCACTCTTTTTCTGTAAAGGCCAAGTGCTTTGATCTTTTTTTTTTTTTTTTTTTTTCAAATCACACTGCAGTGCTTGACATAGTCATCCAGGGTGGGAGTGTGACATTGCACTCTGATTCTTTTCTGCTTGATAAAATACCCATAATAGTAGAAAAGAAACCCTGAAGCCTGTAAATTGTGATGCACTTATTCTTTCTTTTCAGGTTTTATAAACATGCATGTGGGATTACAACAAATAACACATTGGGAGCATTAGTAGAAGTGGTACATTGGGATGGAAGTAGAGGTGAAGGTGGAGGAGTGGGAGGTGAATGTTTTGCACCCCATGTTGCTGATATTGCGGCAGTACAAGGCAGTCCTTGGGCACATCCACAAAGCAAGGTGTTAGTACAGCACGGGCAGGTAGCCCAAGATAGCTGTCTACTGGCTACCACAGGATCTCATGCACCAAAATAATTCTTTGGGTCCTGGATAGTTGTCTGGGTTATTATTACTTCAATTGACCAAATAAACCTGGTCATGTCTGCAGGTGTGCAGCAACTGACCCCCCATATGGCAGTGTCATCACAGCCTTAAACAGGTGTTCGGGCCTGACTAAATTTAATTTGGGTGCAATCCAAAAGATATTTTGGAAACATACATATGTATTAAACTTCTTTGTCCCTTTACACACATCCACATGCATGAAGAAGGCTGGTTTTTTTGCTGTGGCTTTTACATGATTATCCCAGGACATTCTGCACAGTTTTTAAATACCATGTCTGCCTGCTCTTTCTCAAAGAAATACAAGAAATATGGAACATTTATTTTAACTGTTAGCATCTTGTTTCTCTTGTTTCATCTTCTTTTTTTTCTCCCTCTGCCATCTGGGTTTTCACAATTAGAGAGAGGATTCATCTCAACTAACCTTCACTGTCTGAAAGGTGAATGGCCTAAAATAATCACCTAGGGTCTCTGCAGTCAGCAGAGAAAAACAGACAACTCCAAATAGTGATTTGTCCCAGCTTAAGCCAGCTGTCTGACACAGGCAGGACAAATCAGTCTCTGAGGGTGTCTGTTTCTCTCCACTGTATATAAAAAGAGTCCAGCTATCTAGCATGGACCAAGCACCTAATATTTAGGCAACTAAAGGTAGGTGAGATAAATCCTGTACTTTGTATTTTATGGTACTATTGCATATTATTCTTTATGCAGCAGAAAACTTACGTGAAAAGTGCTACTGACACAGGGACTGTTCTAAGAAGGAAATATAACATACAGTAATAAAGAAAATGGAACGGTAAATGCAGAGATTTAGAATTTAATGGCAAGATTAGTTATCAATGACTGTAAGGCTGCCTGTTTGGCTCAGCAATACAATTATACACCTGAAGTTTAATGCAGTTAAATACTTTACAGCTGGAAATGTACACCCTATTTGTCAGCCTACAGAAATATTCCATTTTCCATCTCTGTGCACTTGTCTAATTAAATATATAATGATAGTAACACATAGTATAAATTTTGCACACAGATTCTCATTAAAGAAACATCTTAAAAATATATTTTAAAGAAATTGCGTACATACTTTATAAAAGTAGGATTTTCTAAAGAGAGTTTGAGGTTAGGTCACATGAAAAAGTAATTACACTTTTTCATAATGGAAAGGACATGGTCAAACAAGAATTTATATGAAAGATCATTCTTTTTAAAAATGGTTCTGGATTTATCAGAAACATCTTCTGTGGTACTGTAAGAGCATTACTGTTCAGCAGTATCTGTTTTTAAAAAGGCCTTCTAAACATACAATACATGAATGTTGAGGACATTATTAACATTGAACACATGCTAAAAATTATCTCAACAAGGATTCAGCCCCCTTGTGGGGACTCAGAAATCTAATGTTTAGTTAGGTGGTCAGCTAAAATTATTTTTAAAAAAATCTATCAACCCTTTTACATACCTAACTAGCAGAAAGTCACATTTAGAGAAACACTGAAATCAAAAGCTTGCCCTTAAGAATATGTTCAAATATCAGTAAATTCAGCAGAAAAAAGTTTAACATAGCCTAAAACATTTTCCAATAAGAAACACACAGACTTGAAACAATGGCAGAGCTTGTGCCTGTTGAATCAGTATGATAACTGATCAATGAAGAGATAAGCAACACAGACATTCAAAATATTCATCATAGTCTTCCCTTTCATATAAAAAATGTTCTTTTCTATTAAGAGGGATTTAGGATGTATAGGGGAGGGGTAGGAGGGAGATGAGGCTTAAGGGAAACATAATTGATTTGTATTCCTCCCAAAGAGTTATAATTGAAAAATTAACTTTGACCCTTTACTTCCAAAGTGACTGTCATGTGTTGGGTTTTTGGTTTGTTTGTTTTTGTTTTGTTGTGATTTTTTTTGTTGTTAGTTTGTTTGTTTTTTCCAGTGGATTAAGTAAATAAATTTTTAAAAACACAATTGTATTACACCATTTCATATATCTACATAATCTAAATGTGTCTTTTTCTGTCTGCTGACTGTAAGGAAGTCCTGAACTGACCACCCCATACATAAAAACCTGCATTGTGTGAAATGAATTACACCCCCTCTCCTGGTAGTGTGATGTGGCTATTTGATTCATTAATGGTTTCAAAGGACTCAGTCACTGCAGTGAGCTGGGGGTTACAGAAGTCTGCAAATGTTTCCAGTGCTGTCTAATACATGAACTTGTGTGATCATCCATTAGCAATTAACAACCTCAAGTAAGACACCAGCTGCCTTGAACAGCTATTGGCAGCAGCTTCCTTTCTGTAAGATATAAAATGAGATTAACAGCTCAAGTAAGTTTCTGTGTAATGAAACATTTTATATTTTTTAAATATCCCACTCCAAATGTACATATAAATCATCCTCTTATTGAATCAAGAAAAAGAGAAAACACTCCCCAATCTTCCATGTCTCTAATGTGACTCTTCAGAAATTAGATAATTATACCCTACAGGAAGTAAATGAATGAACAAACAAACTTCCAAATCTTATTATAACAAATAGTTGCACATTTAAGTAAAGGCCAAATACTTCTTAAGGAATAGTTTCAGGTTAAAACTGTGTTTTTTCATTTGTATTTTACCTTTTCCTCCATTATTCAGTATTACAGAGAAACCATTTTTCTTCTTGATGTCTTTATTTCCAAGGCATGACAAAGTGATCAAATGCTTGTATCTATGTTTTGTGGGATTTTTAAGCCAGTTTAGGGGATCTGTGTGCTTGTACCTTAAGTGGCCTGGGAACATGAAAACTCCACAGGTTTTATCTCCACAGAGCATGCAGGCATGTGCTTCAGAGCCATTGGCTTCAATAAGAGCTGAGAACAAGTGAACAGTTCTTATTGGAGTGAGTAGCTCTGAAGCACATGCCTGTGTGTTTGGTGAATCAATGTCTCCCGGGCACACAGCCCTGCACCAGAGGTGCTGCATATTTCACCTCCTATAGACTCTAGTGGGAACAGAATGATAATTTACCAGGGGAAACATACAGAAGATGAAAAGGCGTGTTGTCCCTCAAAGCCCTGTTAAACTCCTGTGACTTTTATCTCTGTCAGCTCCTGAAACTCTCTTTCCTTCAGACATCTGTCAGTTTGCAGCAACTGAATTTAGGCTATGCATGCATTTCCCTTACAGCCCCGTGACATGTAAATTATGACATACGATGAAACCATTTAGAATACAAAGACTCAGAAAAAAACTTCTGCATGCTTCTGTGTGTATGGACATTTATTTTGTGTGCATATATTCATGTGTACATGTGTGTGCACATATTTATGCATGTCTAATGTTCTTTTGCACCTGTCTGCTTGTACTGTTTTAGTTACTATCTGATTTTCAAGAGTTTTTTTGCAAAGGATTGCTAAAGAAGAAAGCTGGAAAAACAGTGCTGAGAATACTAACAGCAGAAATTACCTCATCTCACTTAATGATATAATGGCCACAGGGTGAATTATTTTATAATTATTTCAGACTAATGTTAACGTTTAAAAGTTAGTATTTTAATGGAAATGTTTGATCCTGATGAAGCACAGAAATTGGCTGTGGCTTTTAAGTTGCCTTGCTCTCAGACAGTAGACGGGCAGCATAATCCTCTCTGGAGCTTCAGGTACAAAACAAATCATTATAGTTTTCCCATGCAAGCCAAGGTTAAATAAACACCTGTAATGCTCAAGTACCTTCAGCTCCTCTATACTCTATAGTAGTGGCAGCTTTCCTTAAGGATTTGACTAAGCTTATGTCTACCTAGCAAAATGGAGACATGATTCCAGAACAGATTGCCTTTATCTTACTTGCTACAGGTAAAGATAATGGTAATGACATGTTGACACAGGCTAGAAAAGCTCATATGCACCCACCAAAGGCCCTGGGTAAATATTCATGCTCCCAATCCTCACAAAAGGACAGGATTCCTATCAGCAATGACTGACAGTTAACAACTGACACAGGTTAGGGAAAGGCAGTCTAGTGAGTCCTGTGGTGCAGGATTCTAGAATCATAGAATCACTTAGGTTGGAAAAAAGACCTTCAAGATCATCGAGTTCAGCCATTAACCCTACTCTACCAAGTCCAGCACTAAGCCGTATCACCAAGCGCCACATCTAGACAACTTTAAACACATCCAGGAATGGTGACTCAACCACCTCCCTGGGCAAGCATGTTCCAATGTCTGACAACCCTTTCAGTGAAAAAGTTGTTCCTAGTGTCTAGAAATTCTCCTGGTGCAGTTTGACGCTATTTCCTCTTGTTCTTTCAGCAGTTACTTGTAAGAAGAGACCAGCACCTACCTCTTTACAACATCCTTTCAGGTAGTTGTAGAGGGTGATGAGGTCTCCCTTCAGCCTCCTTTTCTTCAGACTAAATAGCCTCCATTCCTTCAGCTGCTCCTCATAAGCCTTGTTCTCAAGGCCCTTCACCAGCTTTGTTGCCCTTCTTTGGACATGCTCCAGTAGCTTGATGTCCTTCTTGTATTGAGGTGCCCAAAACTGGACACAGTATTTGAGATGTGGCCTCACCATTGCTGAGTACAGAGGGACAATCACATTGCTGGTCCTGCTTGCCACATTATTTCTAATACAGGCCAGGACGTCATTGGCCTTCTTGGTTACCTGAGCACTCGGTTGGCTCATATTCAGCCATCTATCAGTCAGAACCCCTAGGTCTCTTTCTGCTGGGCAGCTTACCAGCTACTGTTCCCCAAGCCTGTATCATTGCATGGGGTTGTTGTGGCCCAAGTGCAGGACCCGGCACTGAGACAATTTGTCACCAAGGGCTGGAGAACCTCTCCTATGAAGACAGGCTGAGAGAGTTAGGGTTGTTCAGCCTGGAGAAGAGAAGGCTCTGGGCAGACCTCATAGTGGCCTTCCAGTACCTGAAGGGGCAACAGGAAAGACGGGGAGGGAGTTTTTACAAGGGCTTGTAGTGAGCGAGAGGATGAGCCGTAATGGATTAAAAGTGGAAGAGATTAGATATTAAGAGGAAATTCTTCACTATGAGGGTGGTGAGGACACTGGAACAGGTTGCCCCAGGAAGTTGTGGGTGCCTCATCCCTGGAATTTTTCAAGGCCAGGTTGGATGGGCACTGAGCAACTTCATCTAGTGGGAGGTGTCCCTGCCAATGTAGGGGGGCTGGAACTAGATGATCTTTAAGGTCCCTTCCAACCCAAACCATTCTGTGATCCTATGATTCTATGATGTCAGGACAGTATGATTCAACTGAATCCACGTATTCCTCAAGTTGGCCACATAACTAATATGTTTTCTTTCTTTTATCTGAACTGTCTAGTAGACTGCAAACACTCCAGGGCTGTGGCTGCAAGTTGCAGGATCATGCTCAGCTTGCAGCCATCATTACAAGGCCAGATCTATCTTAGAAATTATCAGTAAAGGTTGATAGATTTACTGACAACACTGCCTGTAAGCCTTTTCTGCTATATAAGGACTTTATAACTTTTAATATTTTTTATGTTTTTTCTCTTCGTTGCAATATCTAAAGACCCTCTAATTGCCATCCAGACACACCATTCTACAACAAGTTGTCTGATTAGAGAGGCTCAAAAATATCAGAAAGGCCTGCCTGGTCTGTCCCTTCTTCCATTCAAATCAATAGCAAACTTTCTGTTAATTTCCAGGAATTTCCACCTGAGTCACTGCATTTTTCTTTGTATTCAATTATTTCTTCTTATGACTTTTAGTGCCCTGTAGCTATTTGTAACACCTACACCAAACTGCCCTTCAGACTTATCTGTCTCAAAGCTGGTAGAAAACATTTGAGCATGACAGCTGATGTTTTGCATAGCACCAGTGGAAGATTTTTTTCACTGAACTTTAAACATCCATAATTCTCTACTTTTTTGTTCTAAGAAACAGATTTTTTGGGGGTGAAAGACGCAAAAGAGCACTACTAGAAAAGTAAGAACTTAAGTTCATTCCCTCATTCACCTGTATAGTGCCTATCACTGTAGGGCCCTGATGGGGGTAGGTGGCAGTAGCAGTGATCATCAGCATACAAAGGAACTAACATTCAATAAAAAAAGAGTCACAACACAATTGTTGTACCAGATATTTACTTTAGAAGGACAGATACAGCTCCAGTGACTTCATTAATGCAATAATTATTTTTATCACCTACATGTCTGGTCTTCCAGGAAACTGACCTTTTTGTTATCCAATGGTCCTTCAGTCTCCCTCTCACTGTTGCAGCCTGCAAAGACCTGTCTGCACAGTTTGTCTCCTTTTTATTTACCATGGTTCTGGTAGTGTTGCCTAACTTAATGATCAAGTTAAATTTTCCTGATTGGGCTGTATCTTCCCCTGATATAGTGACGCCCTTCTTGAGTGCAGTTGTTGCACACTTTGCTGATTGAGACGCATAATTTAATTTAATAAATGGAGAGAGTTTACTATCATTTTTGCATACTTTATTATTAGGGAAGATCCATATTTTTCAGTGCCGGATTATTCATTCCCCTTATTTATTTATTTTTGGTAAAGCCAGCTGCACAGACAACGCTTGTTCAGCTGCAAAACTCCGCTGACCAAGCTGTACAATTCAGGCATTGAACTTTTGATTTTTTTTCCTTATTAAGGTGCATATTCTAGCAGTAGAAATTCCAGATGCTTTTTGCTTCAGCAGGCCAGGCTTATGTGTTAAGCTGTCGACAAATCTGTTGGGGATATCATTTGTTTTAAGACCACTAAAGAGCATTTTCTATAGTTTCAGCTATAGTTTTAGATTCTTTGATAAAGCAAATAAAGATGCAATCAGTTTCTTTGTAAATCTCTCTATTTTGCATATAGTAAGTGGCACAAGCTTTCCATAACCAGCAGCTTCAATCTTTGGAGAAGTGTTTATCCCACTATTTGAAAGAAAACCTAAGCATTTTGCTATCTTAGATTCTGAAGACACAGCAGGTTGGAAATACTGTAATTCCTGTTCAGTTTATTTTGCATAATATATTGGGGGAAAAGCAAGCTTGAAACTGGACTGGCAAAGGCAGAATGTAATAGCTATATAAACAGTGATAATAGGCGGCTCAATCAGCAAAGAATGCAGCGTGATTATGTATAAAATTTCATCCACTAAAGTTCACAGCGTGATCAGGAAAGGAGGCAGCCAATCAAGAGAGCATAGAGCTCTACTGGGAATGAATATGTTTTGAAAACTCAGCTACCCAGAATATTCAATGGGATCAGCAAAGTTCTAAAAGGGGTATTTGAAGATAGTTATGGATATGGTATTATTAGCGAGTAGAATGACAACCCCTTAGTAAGTCCTGCTTCCAGTACTGTGTTCAAAATAATTTAAGTATTAGGTTCCTGGGAATACAAGCTAATGTTGTGCATGTCACTCATGGTGAGAGCCCTTGGCAGGACTGGGATAAAAATCTGTTACTGTTACATACTGAAGAATTTGCTTCATTACATCCCTACTGTGTTTTTTCTCTGTTCATATTTGCAAAGGCTGCCATCTTGACCAGCACCCTGAGAATCAAGTCAAGAACTAAAAAAGGAGTATATGAGACCCTATTTTTTCTCTGTGAAGCAGTAACAAGTTCATCGTCCTTGATGAAAGGGCACTCAGAAAAATTGCTAGGCCTTATCTTTATGTTACACGAGGTACATCAGTCCCACTGAGTGCTCAAAGCCTTGGCTGGCTCACAAAGCACGTTTCTCACAGCATCAAAATTTCCATCTATGTCTACCAAGCCTCTAGTGTATGTAGTTTGTTCGGTATCCATACCCAGATGATCTGGAGATGAACTGTTGCAACTACCAACCAGGATGCCAGCTTGATTGCATACTATAACATCCTAAAGAAACAGGGAGTCAAGAAAAACACTCTATATGGACCACTCACTGACCACTCAATCCATGGTTTTAAGATACCATGAGACTGAAAATCTCTTTATTTCCTAGGCTTCTAAGACCTCTAACTTCTCATCTTTTTCTTTATAGTGTAATAAGTAGGTATTAAATATGTTTTTTAGTACCTGAGGACACAGATAGGCAAGGCAATCAAGTCTTAATGTGGAAGAACAACTTCACATCCTCTAAACTATACTGAAGAGCTGTTGTTGGAAACTATATACCATCAGAGAATAGAAAGGTACCATTGCAAAAAATTCAGCTTTCATTTATTGATGAAATAGTCATTCAGACTATAGACAAACTATGCCCTGCAGCTGTCTTCAAAGGTGGCTCCTTCCAGTGAAGTTTGGGACCAACGAAACCTGTTGACTTATATATTAAACTAAGGATTTTTTCTGGATTGGGGCTGACTCCCACAGTTTGCAAAGCAGTGTGCTTAGCCTCAGAGTCATTCATTGCATAGGAAAGGGTGATTGGAGATACCTGAGAATGCGATTACATTAGCAAGCAGAGTGATGCAACTTGAGTAGATAGGCAGAATCAACTACTGCTGATGGCCCAGTATGCACACTCTACACTTTTCAGGGCTTTTTTGTTGTTCTTGTTCAGACTAGCCCTAGGCTGGTCCCTTAAACACAAGCTGCAGGAGTTCATTAGCTGTTCTGTTAAAGTTTGGGATCACTTTTGTCTAAAAAAGATCCTGTTCACACACTCAGACTCACTGATATGAACCATAGCGCAATAATTGAGAAAGAATCAGAAGGTCACTTCAGAAATACACTTCTGATCCAAACCAGAATGTTAAGGTGGATGTACCTATACCCATGTCAAGTCCTCAGGCTTTTCAGTAAGTTAGAGCATGGAGCACACTATGACTCCAAAACACAGTAACTACAATGTAGAAAATAAAAAAAAAATAATAAATATAAGCAAAATGTAAGACTTAAAAAATATCAATGTCCTGGGACAACAGAACTAAAGAGCCCAGTACAGGTTAGGGTCTGTGTGGCTCAGGAACAACCTTGCTGAAAGACGTCTGGGGTCCTGGTAGACAAGCTGAATATGAGTCAGCAGTGTGCCACTGCAGCAACAAAGGCAAATTGAATTCTGGACTGCATCTGCGGGTCCATTATTATCAGAGACAGAGAGGTGATCATCCCATTCTACTCTGCACTTGTGAGGCTGCACCTGGTCCAGTTTTGGTCCCCACAGTTTAAAAAATATATGGACAGACTACAGAGGATCCAAAGGGTCACAAAGATGATCAAAAGGACTGGAGAAACTGCCCTGTGAAGAAAAACTGAAAGAGTTAGGTCTTTTCACCCTGGAGAAGAGAAGGTTCAGTGGGGATTTCATCACTGTCTTCCTGTACTTAAAGGATAGCTACAAGGGGGATAGGAGTTCTCTCTTCACAAGGAGCCACATGAAGAAGACAAGGGGCAATAGGAGCAAGTTGCACCACAAGTAGTTTCATATTGATGTAAAAAAGCAATTTTTTACAGTGAGAGCAACCATTCACTGGAACAACCTCCCCAGTGACGTAGTAGAGTCCCCATCACTGGAGGTTTTCAAGATATAATTGGTCAGGATGTTAGGTAATCATATATAGGCCTCCCTTTTACCAGAAAAGGGAACCAGATGATTTTTAGAAATCCCTTTCAACCTGGGCTGTTCTATGATTCTGACTTGTCATGTCGATTGTCATGTAGGCAGCACTAAAGAAGTCCAACAGTTTCTGTTGAAATAGGCTGTTATGCATCACAGGATATTCAGCCCAAGGCAAGAATTAATGGCTAAAATTCCATGACCAGTGGTATGCAAGAGGTCAGAGCACATAATCATAATATTCCCTTCCAGCCTTAAAAATTATTAATATAAGGATTTCATTCTACAGGGCATTGAGCACAATTTTCCACAACAAATACCGAATTCCATTCATCCAGGTCATGCAGAAAAGCAGCTGTGTTAAGAACAGACTTTGCAAAATGAAGATTTTGCACATGGTATCAGATGAGTTTAGGTACCAAAGGAAGGACCACAGCAATCTTCTCTTGTCTTTTGCTCGGATCAGGCTACTTTCCGAAATCTCTGACGAGTTCCAGTGACTTCAAAATGTTAATGTTTTAGAAAGAAAAGCCACTTGTTAAAGCAGTAAATGTAGATGGGACCTCTTTTGGTTGTGTTTGGTTTGGTTTGGTTTGGTTTGGTTTGGTTTGGTTTGGTTTGGTTTGGTTTGGTTTGGTTTGGTTTTTTCTGGATGACTGAAAGGGCCAATAAAATTTAATACTCCTTTCCTCTCATCCTTTTTAAGAAGTGTTTGGATATATCTCAGTACAGAAAAAATTGAATTTAAAAAAAACAAAACACCATACAATATGAATAGAACATATGGTAAATGGATTAAGAACTGATTAACTGTCAGATCTCAAAATGTTATACTTAATATGGTATGATCCCAGAATTTAGGAGGGAGCTGATTCTAATGTGGCTTGGTAATTGGTGCAGCACTATTCAATACAATGGACTGGAAGTAAATATGAAATCACTATAGCTGAAATCTGCAGGTGGCACAGAGATTGACAGTCTAATGATGGGGACAGGGAAATCATCTCACTGTATGAAAAAATGGCAGCAATATAAAACAGGTTTCATTAAAACACAAGCCAAGGTCACACCTCTAAAAGGAAGGTTCAAAACCTCTTCAAATTAAGACCCTGAAGACTTTTGAATACCAGAAACATAATGGTTTTCCATGTTGATTTTTTAAAACATATATGTAATATGCCTACATAAACTTTTAGTGTCTAAACTGTGGAATGAGGAGTGGGGATTGGGAAAGTATGATATTTTCTGTAACTGGTGCTGATGACATTAGTCATGATAGTCCTGAGAAAATAAGGTGATGACATAAAGCAATAGACAGAGGAGTCTTTAAAACTACCAAAAGGATGAAAAAATGTTCTTAATGAAGTATTAAAAAAATTAATTCACATAATTTTCTGAAATGAAAGCCAGGAGGTGACTTGATTGCAACCTAGGTAGGACAAGGTAGATTATGTAGTTTAATTTAACACAATATGACAGAAAAAACATAAATTATTTGGTATATTCTGACTGGTAGGCAATCAACTTTGGAGAAAAACACAACTTTTTAATAGTAAGGGTCATAACCTATTGGAACAAATCACCCAAGTAAGTAATAGATTCCCTGTGTTTTGATGTTTCCAGGATTAGTATGGATGCCTTTTGGGAAGGTATGTAATCTAATATGTTGAATCCAATGCCGAGTAACTCAGTGACATTTAATAAATTGTGATTTGGAACTACCCTCAGTAAAAGTAAATGTGAGTGTCTCTTCTGGCTTTATCATCTCTATTTGCATTATTTTGGATAATAATGGACTTCCCACAGGATTTTTGGCTGGAATCTTACTCTTCTTTTAATGACAGAAGCACATGCAGCAGACTAACTTAAAAATAATAATAACAATAAAGGAATCTAAGTTCCAGGATTCCTTTTATTTCCACTTCCGCCATCCCCATCCTTCACAGACATAATGGGACACATCTAGGTGTGTGTTACCACAAGATAACTCTCATCTTGGGTCACTGAAGGCGCTCCTCTTTGCCTTGTGTTTCACACTTCCCCCAAGGTATGTGTTATCTCAGCATAACACATGGCTCGTCATGTCTTATTTCTCAGCTGCAGGAGAGACCTTGAAAATAAATAAATAAGTTACCAAACAGTATGGAGGGAATTGAAGGGTACTTTTCCCCCAGTGTTTCTTTGTGTTTGTGTCTGCATGAGTGCGCGCATGTGTGTTCTGTATGCCTTTTGGACTTCTTCAGAGAGGAAGGAAAAGAGTAAGGTCTGGGAAAAAGAGAGAAAGAGATTTATGAATTCGAGGAAGCCCAGAGATAAAGTAAAAAAAAAAAAAAAAAGGCAGCACAGCTTCATTCCATAGAAACTACATCAGTCTGGGATAACAGATTCTGATGAAAGAGTCCCAAAGAAATTATAAACGCGTTTGCACATGCACACAAACTAACAAAATTAGTCTAAGATTAAAAAAAGAGTAGAAAAAAAAAGAGCAAAAAAGCAAGGTAAGAATAACCAACACTTACCTAGAAAACAGTGTATATAAAACCTGGAAGCAGAAAAAAAATATATTTTTGGAAAAAAATATTATGAGGAAGCACAAGCAGAGAACACTACTGTCACATATTCAAGAAATGCCTTCTTTTTCCCTCTTCTCATATGCTGTGTTTCAGCTGTGACAGTGAGGCAGAGTGGATCGCACAGGTGAGCCAGAACGGGAGTAAAATGGAGGTACCATAATGGCAGATTAATTTGCATGGCCAAAAAAAATTAAGGCCAGAAATGTACCTGCAGTTAATTTATTCAAAGACCTTATTTCTTAAACTAGTTAGAGATGCCTTCAAAGGTCTTCTTAACCAAAGAATAGTTGGCAGAAACAACTGCTATCTAGAAAGAAACTATCAAAATCATTAATTGGCTTTGAAAACTCCATCACTGTTTCACAGTTGTGATTTTTCATTTCTGACTCAGCCACCAACACACTCCAGGTTAGTAAATAAAGCTCTCCATATCACAGGGTTCATCAGCACTCACCAGCAGGGCATGATGTGGAGAGCCTTGGGCTGCTGTTGGACACATCATCTCCAGAGCTGAGACTAATCTGGTTGTATGAACATGTGCCTGCATTCAGACTGGGAAGCTTAGCAGCAGGACATGTGGATTGAGATGCAAAGTCACACTGACATGAAGAACATGCTTCTGGATCCAGTTGAGCATCTGGACAGGTTCCTAGGATGCACAAGGGGAAGAAATAACTCTGGGGGAAAAACATTGGTTTTCCTCTGAACGGACAACTGCACCAGCTACTAAACTCTTGGGAACTACAAAAGACAGAGTTTTTATGGAGGAATGGAAGCTGCCATTTGTGTCCTATCAAGAAGTGTAATCAGGTTTTGAAGATCACTAAGTTGGACCTTTGAGTGCACAGCCACATTCTGCTCTTCTGACTGACAAAGACAGAAGCAAGTCCAATGCACATGAAGCAACTTCAGTGACCTTACAGTACCTGTTCGGAGCAAAGCCCATTGTTTTGTTCCGTGTTTGCAAGATGCTTAGCATAAAGTTGTCCTGGCCCATGAGTATTTTTCATTAAGTACTGGTGACATCTTACATCTCTTTAAAACTAGTCCATGTAGAAGATACATCTTCCCTTTTACAAACAAAAACAGTAGACCATGATTAAGAAAGGACTTTCCTCTTGATTGAAAGACTAATCCCCATCTCAGACTTGTCTCAGTGACAAAGCCCTTTCTCTCCTACTTAATCTGAGAGCAAATGACAAGTAGGCGTCAGGGTCCTGAGGTATTTACAGGTGTTACTGTCCCTGACCTGCCTCTCCTGGATGTCCTATAGAGAGTAATCGAGACCAAGAGCATGGAAAAATTTATGAACAACCCTTCATCTGCCAGACTTCCAACATGTTTGCTTACATCAGTCAGCATGACTTGCTACAGCATTAATTCCATGCATGATTTAAGTCAGCATACGCTACTGCTTTCATGAAGAAGACCAATCACAAGCTCACCCAGCTCTCCTTCCACCTGCTATAGTATACCATCCTCATACTGTGCTAAAACAAACCTTTGTGTGGCCACACAGCAATCAAATCAAGAAGCTTTTTAGTTTAAGGTAAGCAAGAAAAATAATCTGTCTTTCCATAGTGCTATTAGAATGTTTTCTCCAGAGCTAAAGAGGGGGAAAAAAGAGAGCAGAAAAGAAAGGCTTAGAAGAGTGTGTCTTCTTTTTTCCATGTCAATGTTGTCGTGACAGCATCTTAAAATATATATGAATCTGCAGCTTAAGTCAGCCCTGGTGTCCACATACAGCTTACAGCAGCTTCGTATGTGACCAAACACACAACCACTTTCCTATAGAACAGCTGTGTGTCTGTCAAAGCTGTGGTCAACAAGAATTTGCAGAAGCCACAGGGGAATATATAATGTATTTGTCAGCTAGATACACAAGAAAAACAGGGCAGAAAATGGCTGTACTGGATGTGACATTTGGAGATAGAAAGTTATACTAGATAAAGAGATTCAATGCAAATCTTACTAGAGATACTGAAGTGTCTTTCCAACATGTCTCTCTCAGCTTTTGACTGTGTGCAAGCGTATCCCCTGTGTATTAACTGTTCTTTTCTAACTAGCACATAGCTGCACAGATCAGCTCACAGATGAGTTCATTTTCTGGGTCTTGGCAGCAGGTACTGTACTTCTGGGTATGAATTACCTGTTTCCTGCAGACAAAGAGTTCAGATGTTAAGGCTGTAGAGGGAAACGCCATCAGTTTCAGGCTCCTCACAAGATGCCCTAAGTGCAAGAACTGGAAGATCAGAACAAAAATTACTTGTAGTCTGGGAGATTTCCCAGCATTGGTTGAAAAGTGCTCGCTTCGGGCCATTGTAGACCAATAAACAGTTCATTTTTTTTATTGTTCTAATTAATTTAATTAAGTTAACTTCCAAGGTGTGTTAAGAAGCAATGCCTTGGGTGATTAACTGTTCCCATATCAAGGTGTTTTCACAAACACATTTACCTTGATTAGTGTACACATTATTATGTAATTAAATACCTCACACAAAGGAATTTATTAGTGCCTCCTTGTCTCCTAACAAATAAAGCAGCCCTTGAAATTCTCTCTGAAAAGAGCTCTCCTAAGCTAGGTGAGAAGGACAAGCAGAAATGTGTGGAGAGAAAGATAATAATGGATTCATCATGCAAGCAGGTCCCTCATTGTCTCAGCAAGACTCTACATCTCTGTTATTGCAAGGGTTGTGAATGTCTGCCTGGGTTTCCTGGTAACTTGCTGGCTAATGAAACCACATTTTACAGATCTAATATGTATTTCTTTGGCCAGGACTTCCTGATCACTTATCTTTCATTACTGTCCCAGTTCCATGGGACAAATCTATTCAAAACTTATTGCAGCTAAATGGAAAACATTAACCTAAAACATATATTAAGAACATTTCAAATTTGAAAATCTTTCTTGCAAAGGAGACTTAAACACCGCTTAAGAGCACTTGCTACAGGGCTTGACAAAAGGAGTAAAATGGGCCACCTTGTCAATTTTCACTGAGAATTTGTTCCTATTTTCTTTCATTTGTAGCCTATAGTCACTCTAACTACAGTTCTGGGATTAAGCATGTGCTTAAATATTTTGTTGAACTACAGCCAAGGTTACTCCCATTGGCTTCAGCAAAGATTAGTGCTTGAAGCTGAGATTAGTCTTTACTTTATCTGCAGACTGTACCTGCTATTTTATTAGGCATGACCACAATATTTCAGCATTCTCTGCTGGGTTTGTCAGTAGCTCATAAATTACACTCACCATCTGATGAAGCAATAAGATTTGCTTTATGCCTCATTGGTCACTTTCCCAAGCATTAAAATTTAGAATGAACAAAACTCTGATGGTTCGGAGGTTTGGTGTAAGAGACTTGCCCAAACTTTACATAAATATATTTTGAAAGTCTTCTGTCTGTAAAGATAAGCCACAATTTTTCATTAAATTCTAGTATTACTAATTATTTAATCTAGATCAGCTAAACAGTTGGAACAAAAATTATTGTAGGCAAGTGAAATGTGATTATCAAGTTCCCTGCAGACCACAAATGTAGTATCAGAGTAACAAGGTACAAATACACCATCATTGTCCCAATTATATGTGAGAAGGGAATTTCAGACCTATATGAACAGATCATGCAGTTTCCCATACTATGAAAGTCCCCCTTAAGCTTAATTTTGAAGGCTAAGTTGCTGCCGTTATACTCTTAGATGGATTTCATCTGGAGTGAAAATGATTTATTTATTTCTCTCCCTCAACCCCAACCCCTTCCAAAAAAATAATAATAATAAAAAGAACCTAGCTCCATTTCACTGTATCTTACCCTGAGAAATTAAAGCAATCTGTTTGTTGTTTTTTTTTCAATGTTTAAAGGCTTAAATTGATTATTATTAATTTTACTTATTCCCCATCCATCATTCCTTTAAACATTTTTTTTTAATTTTAAAAAAATTAAATTAAAAATTCCACTTTGTGGAAAATAGAAAAAAAAAGTAAGATATGCCAACAAGAGTCAGACATCTGACCAACTGTCCAGTAAGTGGAGGAAAGAACAATTTTGATGACTGTTTAAAAAAACCTTAAATTGCTTTGTACTTACAGCAGTGTTTGAAGTTGCCAAGACCTCTCATACCTCCCACATCCCCTTAGATAACCCACTTCTAAGCACATGAATTTGTCAGTCTTTATTACGCAGTAACTCAAGTGCGGGCACTGTCATTTTGTGATCTAATGCAGACTGTGCCTGAATGAAATAATTCATCCTTCCCCTTCATGCCATTTCTGACCTCATGTCATATATAGCACATTGGTGACTACAAGGTGAGTCTCATAAGTTTGCTTTTCTGACTGAAAACCTAATGTTTAGGGTGGGGTTTTTTTTTCTGAAGTAATTTTCAGTCAGAGCAGTGAACTGCATCATCTCACTCCATGGTTGCATGATTTCTGGAACTTATAAAAGGTACCAGCAGGAGATCACAGTCAGGAGCAAGGGATGGTTCAGATAACCCTTTTAGATTGTAGTATAATGTTAGATCACTTCAGGCCAAGTGGAAAGCCACATTTGAGAAGAGGAATGTAACCTCTTGAAGAACTATGTTCACTGCTGATTGAGATTAGTTTTCATGATGGAGGAGATGTGAGTTCCTACTCCCCACAGCATGGCAGGAACATTGAAAAAGGTCTTACGAGGTCTGGAAAAGGGCTCTCTCCAGCAGGTTCTGAGTAACAGCTCTGCTTCTAAAGACAATGAAATTATGCAGATTCCTAATTATTGCAGCATTTCTGAGCTCCAAATATCAGCTTTCAAGAATTCCCAAATTATGATAAGAACTTATGCAGAACAGAGCACTGAAAATACACAACTCTCTTTCACATATAATTAGCTAGTTACATATTCTGGTGCTTGCAAGCTGGCTATTCTGATTCTCTGTCTAGGACTAATAATAATACAAGGTAAAAAAAAAAAAGAATTTTTATTTTTTTTTTCTTTTGTCCAACAAGGACAGCTATTATCCTCCTGAGGCAGCAGCCCAAATTCCTGGAATTCAGTGGGCTTACTTCGCTGGAAAACTCGAGTTGAGACATGGATCGCACCTTCTCTTCTCCTCAATTACAGGAGGAATAGCCCCTGTTTGGCTGGTTTTAATTTCCCAGGGGGTCCATCCCTAAGTTGGGACCGGCTGGCTACACTGGGTATGTCTGTAGAACACAAACCCTGCCCAGACGCACGCATGCACCAGCACAAACACGGAGACTATGTGTTTAAAATAACCACTTTACTATAACAGTTTTAGAGCAGAGGGACTATGTGGAGGGGCGAGGATATGCAAATATAGTTATAGGAGACAAACCTGGGGTGTGTAACTTGGTAAAGAAAGAATGAAACAGTATGATAGTTGGGGGTAGGGTGCCTGACAAGTTTCCCGTATAGGGCAGACGAGGTGCGGTGTGTATGTGGCCGATTACTTGTGCCCGGGGAAAAGTACACAAAGAAAGGAAAGATTCTTACAGACTCAGAAGCACTGACAGGTTTGGTGGCGTCTGTGGCTTTAAGAGCAGGTTTTTGGTGAGCGCAGTTTTCGGCGAGCTTGGCTGGGGCAGGCAGCCGGGGCAGGTGGCTGGGGCAGTGAGCGTGGCTTTAGCTGCAGCAGGACATGGTGACAAGTGGCCACACGCTGCAGCTCCAGCGCAGGCGGCTCTGGCACGTGCTGACGATGGCCCGTGGTGGCTGTCTCGGCCTGGGCAGGCAGTGGCTGTGCCAAATGGCTACAACCAGCTGGAGCTGCACCAACTGGCCTGGGAGCACTGATAAGGGAGGGTTTTGGGGAGCGAGCAGTGATTCCAGCTCTTTTAGCTTTTTCAGTATGCTCTAGCTCTCTTTTCCATTTCTTCAGCTCCTTTCACGCAGCTCCTCGGTGAGCAGGCTCCACAAGACAAGAGGCAGGAGTGCAAGCAAGCAGGAAGCAGGGAATAGCAGCAGTCCGGAGTGCAGGGGAGCAGGGAGTATAGCTGGAGTTCCACCCCAGCCACCAGAGGCTCTTTTTTTTTGGATTCTGTGCTATTCCTTTTCCTTCTGTCTTCTTTTCTTCTCTGTTTTTTTCTTCCAACAGCAAAGAACAGTGTCCTACCATGACCGATAACGATCCATAATGGTCGTCCTATTTACATGCTCATGCAGGCTGGTCTGGCCTTTTGTCTGTTCAGTTCTCAGCTCCTACCTGTGGCTCCTGTAACAATTTTGCCATGGTCCAGCCAAAGGCTGGGTCCTGGCTGCACACCTAGCAAGGGGGGCAGGGGTTTCTGCCCTTCCTTGTGTAAGTCACAGCCTCACACACACACCCCCCCCAGGGTTGTCACCGCTTCGGTTTTGGTTTGTTTTTTGTTTTCCTTTCCTTCGACTTTTATGTCTCTCTACTGCAATCAATTTGTCTGAGAGACATGCCTTTTGTGGAGGCCAGTCGTCCACACTTACCTTGATGTTTTTCACACAATTTGAGGAAAAAAAGTAATATTATTGGCTCTAAAATTAGACTGTAAGTTTTAAGTACCTAGGGCTCATCTTTCATTCTGTGGTTAGTACAGGTCCTGGCTTCAATGATCACAGAATCACAGAATCACAGAATGTTAGGGCTGGAAGGGACCTCTGAAGATCATTGAGTACAACCCCCCTGCTAGAGCAGGACTGGGACAAAAAAACAACAACAACCAAACAAACGAAAAAACACACCACCACCACACACACCACAGAAACAAGGGCAGATCACAAACTAGGGCAGATCACTCAGAAAGGCATCCAGATGGGTCTTGAAAGTCTCCAAAGAAGAAGACTCCACAACCTCTCCAGGGAGCCTGTTCCAGTGCTCTGTAACCCTCACAGTAAAGAAGTTCTTCCTCATGCTGAGATGAAACTTGTTGTGTTTGAGTTTGAGTCCATTGCCCCTCATCGTATCACAGAGCACAAGTGAAAAGAAGTCATCTCTGCCTTCTTGACACCCAGCCCTCATGTATTTATAGACATTAATTAGATCCTCCCTCAGTCTTCTCTTCTCTAGACTGAACAGCCCCAGGAATACCATTGGGTTGCCATTGGAATACAAATAATAAGGCTTACTGATTAACCTACTTGCTTAAGGACACAAAAAGTCTGACTGAGCTAAAAGCACTCAAAAGCTTTTACCAGCCATCCTTGTGTGTCTACCCTTTCTCAAATCACATATACAAAAGGCAATGCAGGAACCAACAGGATCTTGTTTTCCATTCAGCTCTTAGAGTGTAATGTGTTGCTGGGAAACAAGTATTACGATACTCTAATATACAAGCATCACCATTCCTTTGAGAAAGGATGTATTAGGTGACATTTTCTGGCAATCTGGAAAATATTCCTGAATGCCAAGTGAATCAATGTTGAAATAAGGACAAATACACTTCCTACAAATGGGACAAGAGCTATCAGGTCTGTGGCAGTGAGAGAGAATTATGTTTGCCTGGGGCCAGCTCCTCAGGGAGTGAAGATTGATTCTTTATGACTGATGACTCAGCACTTGAATGCCAAGTCATCAGTTCCCAGTGTTCATGGCATTGACTGCATCAAGATAACTTTTCCCTCCTGCCTAAGCATGGATATGGTCTTCACCTGGAGTGTAGTCTCAGAGGACTCAGGTACAGAACCTGGGTCAGTTGCTTTAAATAAGAGACAGACACAACCTCCAAGTATCTGGCTGCAAGGAATAGACAGCACTGAGAAATTAAGTGGGAATGGTACATGGAAGGCTTGGCTTTCCCTTTGCTGTAACAGTTTCAGATTGCATAACCTAAAATGAATGGGTTTACATTATGCAGTTATGTACTCTAAAATGTAAAATAAGTATTTTGGGCTTTGTTTACTGTATATTGTCATGCCTTTTTCTGGGAGAACTGGTTGGCAACTCAACACTCATGGCACTGTGACATTGTAAACTGTGCAGCTCAAAACACAGAGAAAAGTGGCAGTCAGAAACATGTACCTTTATCTGTATGTGCAATGGGGTGTCAATAAAATCCATTTGTCCTATGAGTCTTGACAGGCTTTGAAAGATAAACAGGAAATAAGCAACTGCTGATAAACTAGGGACTCTAATTTCATAGTCTAAATTTACATTTTGCTGAATCTAAAAAAGAAACAGCATGAAAACCACAGTTCGGATTTGGAAGAAAGTCCATTCCTTGTCCCATTTCCTTTTTACCTAAAGTCCAAGCAAATAAGTTAAGTTTTCTAAGCAAAGTTTAGGACAGCCTTGGTTAACCTCCCCCTTTCCAACTGCTCTAGTGTTTTAAAGGATATCTTCAGCTGCTTTAAACTGGCCACTGAGGATTTCCCCATCAGGGAAGGATACCCAACAGACATAAAGCCACTGCAGGCTGAGGGACATGCCAGTGGTGTAGAAAGGAGAAGGAAGTAGAGCAGGGCTTCTATGACTCTCCAGTGAATCCAGGCTAACAGAAATGTTCAATCAGCGAATGTTAGAGGAATAGTGTGGCTGTTTTCCTAGCATCTGCAAAATTTTTAAGCCTGGATAAACCACCACCAGTGCAGGGGAAAGCAGAACTCTGTTGCAAAGCCAGTCTTTGGTCTCTTTTCAAGAGGAACCATCCCACTTTTTTATGGTAGGATTTTTGGCTTTGTTTTTTTTGTTTGTTTGGCTTGTTTTTTTGACCTGCCTACCTTTAATCCGAAAGAAATAGAATGTGTTTTTACTAGATGTGTGGAAACTGTGGGTTTTTTTACATAACACAGTTTGCTGAACTCAAACTTTGAAAAAACTTATTCCAAATTCAGTTTGCATTTCACAAATAATAACATCAAAAAATTAGAAAACAACCTTATTCGGAATATTCTTTCATCACTCTGTGTTCCTTACTTCTAGCAGGACTACTATGTGGTGCCCTTCAATACAGTGTTAAAAATTTTGTAAGAAATAATTACAAACTTCCAAGCCTCACAAATATTATTAGTAATATTTTTATTTTGCTCTAAAATAAAGTAAGACTTAAGCAGAAAAGCAAATTCTCTCTTTCAATTCCCTCAAACAAAATTAGAAGAAAAACATCCCAGAATGCCCAGTGATGCAAACCAGTCAGAGAGGCAGAGAAGTAGTAAAAATCATAAAGAAATACGGTACAGATCTCAGGTCTAGCCATGTGTGAAAACACGTTGTTCCTTCCCATGTTTACTAACACTCCATGATCACTATTGCTTAATGTTTATCTAGTGATTCCTCTTCCTTGATTAACATTTAATAATGCTGATGTCAGAACTGGTTACCAGGGAGCATTTATAATGGCAGCTTATTAATGTTTCGGGACATACAATAATACAATCATCCTTTTAATCACATCAGGTTGCATTTGTCCTATTCAAAAGCAAGCAGTTATTTCACACCTCGTGCTAGAATGTTTTGACTCAGAGGTTGTGTGCTATATGCAAAAGGGTCTATCTATAGAAATTGATGTGGACTATTTCCAGCTTTCCCTCAAGCCTAGGCTGTTTGATTTCTTCTCCTGGTTTATAAATATATGATGTGTTGTACGTTTAAGTTGCCTTCAAACTTGTTTTTAAGTGGCAAATACTTGAGGATGAAAGGCTGAGAGTTACACAGTGTGTTTTCCTCTACAGTGGAATAAAAAGGGTGATACCTTTTGAAGGTTGTGAAACTGCTGGTAATGATTTTCCACGAACTTTTGATGTAATGATAGAGGAAAGAAAAAAAAAAATAACATTATACTAAGAAGAGATTACCTGGTTCAGAAAAACTGCAGCCAAACAACAAAGTCTCACCTATAGTCATCCATAGGCTGGCCTTGCATACTAATCAAACCTGGTCCAATTCCTTGTGAAATGTGCTCATTCCATAACTTCCCTGGATTGGATACTCACTGAAAATAAACCAGCACAGATTTTTTAAATTTAATTACACTGCTTTACAGAGCCTCTAAAAGACTTTGAGATCCCTTCTACTACCATTGTGTCGAAGTAATGTTTGTCTTACACATACACGACATTGATGTTACACACCAGGTCTCATGTTTGCTAAAGCAAGCCACATACATGATGAGCTTAATATGGGTAGACTGAGATGCTTAGATCTATGTAGGTGCTTAGATATATATACAAATTTACGTGCATTTATTTCAGCCCAGCTTCAGTCCTTCTGTCCTCATTCCACTAGCTGAAACACTTGTTGCTAGTTAAAAGAGAGCTTACTGAAGGAAAAAAAAAATCAGTAAAAGGAAAATTAGCTTCATCCTGGCTCAAACCAGGACATTAGGTCTAAAAGTATCCAGAAGTCTTAGAAGCTTGCACAAAGTCTTGATCAATGTGTCCTGAAATTGTCCATTGCCAGGGGAAGCAAAGGGGCAAAGCATCACTGTGTGTTTGCCTGACTTGTTAGAGTCTTTCATAAAACAGATGCCTTTAGCCTGGGTAGACTTAATTTTTTAGGGTAACAGGACCTTTACCTTGACCCTCTCTAGATGGGAAATTTCCTGAGGAAAAGGTCATCCTGAAAGGAATCAATGCTTCAGCTTCTGGCCTTAGTGTATGCACAGATGGTCCCAGCTCCAGTTTTCTCAGCTTCCTAGCAATTTTAGAACAAGTCACTAAGAGTCTTTGTCAATTTGTTGACAATTTTAATTACAACAAGACCTGATTATAACTACTTTGAAGACTCTGTTCAGTGCTTCTCTTCATTAATATCTTATCAGCAGTATAATTGCAGATAATTGTGAATGCACATTGTTTTTTACCTTCTTCAAAGCTTCATTCAAAACGTGGAGACAACTTCCAATTCAACCTTGTGAGGTTCAAGCAGATGCATTTCTTCAAATATTTCTTCAGGATGTTGTCAAAGCAGCAAAACCAGAGCGAGCACCCTTTGAACTGTCAAGATCATGCAACAATTGTACTGGTGAAAGCACTCCAATACTACAGCACTTCTGTGACTGTATTTACAATGGGAAATGGGACTGAGTTCTCTGCTTCCTACAAGATGACACAATTCAAAATTTAACCATTCCAATTGGAGTGGAGGCAAAACAGAGCAAAAGTTTACAAATCAGAAAGTTCATTTTCTTTTCTGAAAACCAATAATAATTACTAAAAAAAATACCTATGGACCAGTCAGCACCTTTTTTCCATTTAAGGCAATTTTTTTCACTCTTAATGAAAATACTTATTACCCTGGTGTCCTTGAAGCAAACACAACTTATCATTCAAAACTACATTAGAAGAATATCAAGCTTAGCTTATTCTGAGTGCTCAGGACAGAACTGAGTCTCACAAGCACAGTTCTTCTCTGAATGCTGCGATGGTTAGTGACAGCATAACCTGTAGCCCTAGTTGTAACTTCCATGGTAGAAACATCTCTCACAGTGTCTTGGGGTGTGTGCTATCCTGAAGAATGTGGAAGAAGACAGTCCTTCTAGTTTCTATCAGCTGCTGAGAAGGTCCCAATGAGAGAGGAAAATAAGGGGATCTCCCCTGTCACAGCTTCTCTGGGAAGAGATACAGACCCACCTTTATGAAGACTCAGATGTTGTCTTAGTACAATTCACTCTGCTTGACTAGCAGGGGATGCTGTGATGATGACAATTTAAAAACAGTGAAGTTATAACCTGGGATTCTTCTATTTAAACAAGATGAGTTTGAGTTAGAGCGGAAGGAGTCCTTCATTTTTACAGCCACTTTGTCTACCCAGATCTGCTACTCCTCCACCAAGAAATCAGATGCTGAATCAGGATATTTATTTATCATATATTAATTAAGCATATGTTTAGTTAACTGCACTTTAGGTCACTTCTGAGCAATTTAATTACAAAAGAAAATTAATCAGATTTAGGCAGTCTTTCCCAATAAATTTATCTTTTTTTTTTTTTCTACTTAAATAATTTTTATTCTATGTTCAAAATTAACTAGTGCTCGGGAAAAAAAATAAGGTACTAGGTTGACACCATGGAGTCTGTTACTCTTCCTATATTCATTGAACAGGCACAGTGTGAGCAAGACAAATTTTTTCATCCATGCAGTCATTGCTATTGGCATTCTTTTTGGAAGTTCATTTGCAAAGATATATTTTATGTGTAGAGATTTTGAGGCCTTTAGATGTTGTGCTTAGCTGCGTTACTCCCAGATTCAGGAATTTGTATACCAAAATTCCACCTTTCCTCCTGTCAAATCATGAAACACATTTAAATTTGTGAGGGTGTGCTGACACTTTCCTTATTCTCTCTGCATGATTCAGGATTTTTTAAAGATTCTTCTCATGTCATGTCCATAAACTTAATTTTGAGGCCATAGAGACTAGAAATGCCTTTTCAAAAGAAACAAATTAAACCAAACCAAAAATGCATACCTCCAGGAAGGAAATGTTTCAGGAAAAAAACCCAACAACTTATCATAAGAAAAGAACTGAAATAATGGGAGTTAGCAACCAACTTGCAGAGTAGATCCAGGGGAACTTCACCCAGTAATTCATGTACAACTCCCAACAACCTGTGGTAAACGTCTTCTGAGACAAATGCCTTTATTCTGTCTGAACAGCAGGTTTCCTCAGAGATAAATCCACTGGAATCTGTAGCCCTGATTCACATCTGTGCAGGATAAGGGGACTAGACCTTTCAGACCACTGTCATTTTTCACACCTTCTAGGATTGTTAGATGGAGCCACTCAGGAAAGGTTTGGTTTCTTGTTTCTGGTTGGGTTACCTTTCCCTCTGGAAGGACAGGCACTTGAACTCCATTTTCATGCAGGTATCCATATAAAGAGGAAGTTTCCCAGCAAGGAGCTTCCATTTTCTATTTTTACAGGTGTTTTAATTTTATTTATTTGTTTGTTTCCTTGTGTGTTTATTATTTTGTTTCTTTTCACAACTACCTTAAATTCATGCCAGATTTCACACGTCTAATCACAGGTGTTAGAATGAAACCATGGTGTGCTTTTTTTTCCTGGATAGGCAGAATGTAAAATTATTGGTGAAATTCCATGTAGAAAGTCTTTTTTCCCTTTTCCCCTGAAAGCTGCTCTAAGTCTTTTCCTCCACCACAGAGTACTGTGTGTGAAGGTGAGAAAACACCACTTCTAAGTCTGCCCTCCAGGGCGCTTTTGTCCTTTATATTCAAACTATAAAAACATAGAAGAAAAAAAACAGAGGAAAAGCAAAGATGAAGAAGAAAAAACAAAACTAAACAGGGCACTCAGAAAACCCTCTCTAAACAGCTTTTAAATTTTGTAAGAAGCCTCTGCTTCAAATACGTTGGTTTGACATAAATGCACTTCAAAGTCACTCACACTTTTTAAACACCCCTCATTTCTGAAGCAGATAAACTGTTCTGGTCAATATTGTCACACTTATCAATTATTTAGGTAATGAAACAATTGGCCAACATTTGCACTTAGATTTTTCATTGTTATGGGGGATCAAAATGAATATTGGTTTGCTTGCAGCTAGATACTCAGCGGTTGGCCAGACAAAGTCCCAGGTTGCTTTTGTTTAGCACAAGTAGCTGAGGTATTGAACCTTGGGCTGCAGTGAACAACTGTAAAACTCTAGTTAAACTGTTACTGGGAAAAGTACTAAGAGTAGATCTATATAGTGAAAAAGCACTGAAGCAAGATCCCCATGACAGTAAGACAATACCACATTACAGGAAGAGGGTCACTTCAAATCAAAATTCAAGGAAATAGAATTCAAGAAATTAAGAAAGAGACAATTTACCTGGAGTCAGCAGAAGATAGATTAATTCCTGATGCAGATTATAAAGAAACAGACAATTCTACCTGAAGACAGCAGAAGACAAGTGGATTTCAGGTGCAGACAGAACATAAGATCAAGTCACAGACTCTTGCAGAAAGATGAGAAACCAATGACCACAGGAGAAGATGTACTTAAAACAGACCTATTGGATGATGTATCTCAGGCAGTCCCATGGACAGATTGTGAGGCCTTAGAAGGCACAGATAAAATATTGGTGGGGTTCCTCTCCAGAGGCACCCAAGCTATAATAAACTGAGCTCTTATTTACAGTCAAAGGCTAAGACTGGAGCCAGCCACACCCAGACTCATCTCTAAGAGGGAGTTTAGACATCAAAGTGGTCCAGTCTGAACCTCACAAAATGGCCAGAGGGTCTTCTGTTGTTAGTTTTAAGTTCCCTATTAGTAAAAGCATAATATCATTAATATCCTTAATAAATGTTCTAAACAAATATGGAAATTCTGAATACAACAGCTACACCAAAAAAAAAAAAAACAAAAAGGAAAAAAATTCTAATGAAAGGAAAAGCAAAAAATGCAACAAAACATTAGCCAAATCCCAAGCTGTGACTGTGTGCATTTGAAACTTCATCAAAAACACCAGCCACAGATGCAGAAAAAAAAAAAAAAAAAAAAAAAAGAAAAGAAAAGCTATAATAAATATCAGAGGACACCTTTGTTGGTGGAAGATTTTTTCATTATATCTTGACATTACAGAAGGCAGGATGGCGATCAGTAAAAATGAGTACAAGTATGAAACAAATAGAAAAGTCAATGAACACACAGAATACATCAGGTGTGTTCAATAGATCATCAGCAAAGGAAATCAAAATACATACTGGAGTATTTTCAATGCTCTGTCAGTCCATTTATGTATGTATCTATTTAGCCAAACATTATTCAAGTAGAACAGGAAGGTCAAGAAGCCTGACAGATTTGGAAGAAAACCTGTTGGATGTACAGCGGTGCATTAGTCATGTGTATGTTGGCAGTGTCAGACAGATAGACACAGTCATTCAGCTGGTTTCTTCATCTTCTTTTGTCTCAATTTCCCATGGTACATATAAGATCCTAAGAAATGCCTGGTAGCACTAAACTCATTTTGCTCAAGAGATCCAAATGCATTAGTCCATATCAAGGTGTAACAACCAAACACTACTAGCAATAATGAGTTTCTTAGACTGTAGACTCTTAAATGATCAAACACACCATTGATTGTAGAATTAACCAAAGGGATAAAATCCCAATGAATTCCGAAATGTCTAAAATAAATTTTGATTGAAAGTAGAATAAAAAAAATAAATCTGCAAATTTTGGGGAACTGATGGGAAACAGGTCTGTACTCTAAACAAAGGTCCACAGATCTTCACTAGGAATGTTGATTTTTGCCAGATTAACTTAAATTGGGAAATGTTTCATTAGAAATATTTCAGTTTACTCTACCTTTTTTGTGTTTGTGCCACAGACAGCATAACAAATGGAGTTGGGTTTAAACTGAAAAACAAGGGGTGAATAAAGTCTCCTGAGATAAGCATTCAGTTCTGAAAGCTGTGAAGTGCACTGTAAGGGGAAAATCACTCATTTAATCTCCACCCCTGCTTTAAATAACATTCTTGTTGATGGCACCTATAAAGAGATAGTAGGGAAAATTGAAATGCCCGGAGAATTTGAAAGTCCTTTTCAAGGTTCCTCAAATGTTTGCTTTATTGCTTTGGGTTAGTCTTTACCTATTACTACAGAACTGGTAAAAAGGGAAAAGAAAGGTGTTACCCCCACCAATTCTAAACATATTTTACTATACAGATTTCCCTTTCCACTAAGAAAATGTCCTATATTTATGCTGTAAGACAGAATATGTAATTACAATCTGCAGTTATAACTATATAAATTCAGGTTGATAGAATCACAGAATCACAGAATGGTTAAGGTTGGAAGGAACCACAAAGATCACCAGGTTCCAACCTCCCTGCTATGAGCAGGGACACCTCACACTAGACCAGGCTGCACAAAAACTCATCTAACCTGGCCTTAAACACCTCCAGTGAGCAGGCTTCCACAACCTTCCTAGGCAACCTATTCCAGTGCCTTGCTACCCTCATGGTAAAGAATTTCTTCCTGATATCTAACTTAAATCTATTCTTGTACAGTTCAAAACCATTACCCCTTGTCCTATTGTCAAACCATGACAGCTATCTTCTCTGATGAAAAGGCCCTCCCCAGCTTTCCTGTAGGGCCCCCTTCAGGTACTGAAAGGCCACTATAAAGTCTCCCCAGAGCCTTCACTGCTCCAAGCTGAATAGCCCCAACTTCCTCAGCCTGTCTTCATAGCAGGGGTGCTCCAGCCCTTTGATCATCTTTGTGGCCCTTCTCTGCACCTTCTCCTACAGCTCCATGTCCTTCTTGTGATGAGGATTCCAGAGCTGTACACAGTACTCCAGGTGCGGTCTCACCAGAGCAGAGTAGAGGGGCAGAATCACCTCCCTCACCCTGCTGATCACACTTCTTTTGATGCAGCCCAGGATGTGGTTGGCCCTCTGGGCTCCAGCACACATTGGCAGCTCATGTCAAACTTCTCATCTACCACGATCCCCAAGTCCTTTTCCTGGGGACTGCTCTCTAGCCATTCTCCCCCCCAGCCTGTATTTGTGCCTGGGGTTGTGCCAACCCAGGTGCAGGACCTTGCACTTGGCCTTGATGAACGTAATAAGGATGGCATTGGCCCACCTCTCTTCAGCCTGTCAAGGTCCTTCTAGATGGCATCTCTTCCTTCTAGAGTGTCAACCACACCACACAGCTTGGTATTGTCAGCAAACTTGCTGAGGATACACTCAATCCCACTGTCCATGTCTCCAACAAAGATGTTGAACAGCACTGGTCCCAATACTGACCCCTGAGGAACACTACTCATCACTTGCCTCCACTTGGACATTGAACCACTGACCACAACTCTCTGGGTGTGGCCATCCAGACAATTACTTATCCACTGTGTGGTCCATCTGTCAAATCCATGTCTTGTCAGTTTGCAGACCAGGATGTCGTGTGGGACTGTCAAATGCCTTTCGCAAATACAGGTAGATAATGTCAGTTGCTGCTCTGACATTATCTACCATCTCTGTAGCCTTGGCATAGAAGGCCATCAGATTGGTCAGGCATGATTTACCCTTAGTGAAGCCATGTTGGCTGTCACCAATCACCTCCGTATTTTCCATGTGCCTTAGCAGATTTTGCAGTAGGATCTGTTCCATGATCCTGCCAGGCACAGAAGTGAGTCTGACAGGCCTGTAGTTCCCTGGGTCTTCCTTTTTCCCCTTTTTAAAAATAGGGGCTATGTTGCCTTTTTTCCAGTTGGCAGGAACCTCACTAGACCTCCATGACCTCTCAAATATGATAGACAGTTGCTTAGCAACTGCATCTGCCAGGTCCCTCAGGACCTGTGGATGGACCCCATCACGTCCCAGAGACTTGTGAACCTTCAGGTTCTTTAGATGGTCACAAACCTTTTCTTCTCCTACAGTGGGGAGTGCTTTGTTCTCCCAGTCCCTGCTTTCACCTGCTGTGGCCTTTGGAATGAGGCTGGAGCACTTGACAGAGAAGACTGATGCAAAGAAATCATTTAGAACCTCAGCTTTCTCAATATTCTGTGTAGCTAGGTCTCTCGTTCCTTCAGGAGAGAGCATATGTTTTCCTTGGTTGTCCTTTTATCCCAAACATACCAATAGAAACTTTTCCTATTGCTCTTTACATCCCTGGTGAGATTTAATTCCATCTGGGACTTGCCTCTCCCTACCTGATCCCTAGCTGCTTGCACAACCTATCTGTAATCCTCCCAGGGCACCTGCCCTAAGCTTCCACCCTCTGTATGTGTCCTTATTAAGTCTGAGGTTTTCTAGGAGCCGCTTGTTCATCCACACCAGTCTCGTGGAGTTTTTAATTGATTTTGTCTTAGTTTGGATGCATCACTCTTGGGCCTGGAGAAGATGATCCTTAAATATCAGCCAGCTTTTATGGGCCTCTCTTCTCACCGAGATGTCATCCCATAACACTCTCGAGCAGAACCCTGAAGAGGCTCAAATCTGCTGTCCTGAAGTCAAGAGTAGTAAGGTTATTGTGAGCCCTCCTTGCTGCTCTAAGGATTTTGAACTCCACCATTTCATGGTCACTACAACCAAAGCTGCCCTTGAGCTTAGCATCCCTTCCCAGCCCTTCCTTGTTGGCGAGAATAAGGTCCAACATAGCACCTCTCCTTGTTGGTTCCTCAATTACTTGGAAAAGGAAGTTGTCACCAATACATTCTAGGATTGTTTGTGCTTTGCAGAGTTGTTCCTCCAACAGATACCAGCAGGGTTGAAGTCACCCATTAATACCATGGCTTGTGAACCTGAAGCGGCTTTTATCTGTCTGTAGAGTTCTTTGTCTATAGTGTCCTCCTGATCAGGTAGCCTGTAACAAACCCCCACTGTAGCGTCTCACTGTGTGAGAACTCAGAAAACATTAAATAAACTACTTTAGACTTGTGCCAACACACACGAGGCAATTAATAGTCTCAACTACCTCATGGAAAGTTGTCTTCTGGGGGGTTACTTTCCTCCTGGTTTTGCGAGTTATTTCTGTGATAGTGTTTTGAGAGTATTTGATACCAGTACATAGCATTACTATTCTCCTGTAGGTTTTATTAGTAGATGTTGCATTCACTTAGTTATAAGTGTTAGAGAAAAACATTTCATGCTGGATTCAACAGCCCAAGAGAGATAAGTCTGCTACAACTCCTCATCCCCTCTTCCAACCATTAGCAAGGATGAGAACATATTCCCAGTACGTACATACACATAGAGCACACACAAACACCACATACATACATACATACGTATATATACAGAATTTGTCTGGCCACAGAGATCACAGGCAGACACTCAGAGCACTCACACAAACATAGCACCGACAACTTCATCTTACTTTCTTCTCTGGCTAAGGGTAAACTAGTGAGAACTTATGTATATGTACATCTATGGATGTACAATGTGGATCTCTCCAGTAACTGGTCTCAGACACTCAATCTGCCTAGAAGCTGCCCCTGGATTCTAGACACCCCACTTGCTAGCACCTAGACATATGAGCCCCTAAGGCCACAGCCCTACTCCAGTTGCTGATACAGAGCAACACACACACAGCTGGCTGGGATTCCCCTGGTTCCATAGCCTACTCTCTGGTGCAACTTCACCTACTCTCTGTCCCAGCTTGATCTCCTATGGTGTTCACAGCCCCACTCACTCACCTGTACTTGCCCCAGTTGCTGTCGAGTGGACAGAAAGGCCCTCCCATTGTCTGGCTCTAAATGCTGCCCTCACACCCCATACACACATATGCACACATAACACCTTTCACTCAGGAAAGATAAATAATTTAACAAGAAAACAGATTGTGCTGATCAGGCGCAGGGCACAGCCAGACAAGTGTACTGACCAGCAAATTATTTAAATGACTGGCCATTTTTAGCCCTCTATCCCTCTATTTTCCAGCACTTGTTCCTTCCCATATTACCTAAATCCTTCCCTTTTCCTTCCTTTGGTTCCTCCCTTTAGTATCCCATAACACATCCTATGCAATCCCCAAATGTTTTTCCTCTAGCATAAGAATGGGACAGATGAAGATCACTAAAGTTGTCGCATGCCTGAAGAAAAAAAAGTGAAACAAATTATAGAGGATATGAATTGTAAAAAGATACAGCAAAAAAAATGCAGAGGAAACAGAAGACAGGGACACACATAAAAAAGACCAACAAAACCAAACAAACCAAAACCCACAAAAGGTGCAGGGACACAGGGGGTATAAACATGATCTCATTTCAGCTTGTGCCTGAGTTTGTGCTGGATTCAACTTGGGTCAGACATTTGCTCATCCTCAGCTATAAGCTTCAGAATGGGACAATATGAGTCTGTGATCAAGAGTGACAAGCATCAGGTCAATAGAATTACAGGGGCCTCAGATTTGCTTATGCCGTACTCGACAGATTAAGAAGGAAAGCTTCTCTTCATTTATTTTTATCAGTTTTTTTAGGTTAAAAAATCTTCATGAACATCATAACAAGGCCAAGGGACAGAATTTCTCTTCAATTTGAGGCCTTAAGACTCTCTGCTTGATTTTGTTCAAAAAGTTAGATATAGCTTGGTGGTTACACAGAATTGAAAACAACAATAACAGTATCGAAAACAACAAAACCACACACACCCCAAATAAACAAACAAACAAAAAAACCCCACATCTGCTCTTTTGTAAAAGTATGTATGGAGTTAAAGGACAAGATGCTGACCTGTTTTGGAGATCAGGATTATACCTTGTGACATTGTGTGTGTTGCAAATGAAGATCTGAACTTTTCAGGTATAGTCACTAATGGCTTCTTCCTCGTTTGCTGTTTTCTGACTTCAGGCCCCGGGGTTTGATTTGTGAAGGGGTGTGCTGGGTCACAGCAGTAATGGAAGGAAAGAGGGACCATGCACTTAGGATGTAAAATGTTATGTGAAGTACTATAAAAAATTAAGTCCTGTGTGAGAGAGTTATTCAGTTCACTCAACTTTAAGCACAGAATACATCCCTGTACCCCTTCTCTTGAGCCAGTGGAGAATTGCTCTCTGGAGAGGCCTCTCTCCTTCCATTGATTACCAATGGCATGAGGTTAGATGGGTTCTGTAAATTTGCCACAAACGCCACTGCTGGAAGCTGGGTGAGTTGAACCCTGTTGTCTACAGTGAGAATGTATTACAAGAATCACTAAGGTGGTGTTATGAGGACCACCAGATTACGCAAAGGGCTGATAGTATGTCTTTGTTTGGAACAGGTTTTAAAGACTATGTTCCAGATAAGAGCTGGGTTCACATGCATCAACGGTGCAGAGGGCTCTATCTGAGCTAGTCCAAGTCTCTTTATAGTCAAGGGAGAGAAGTGCTTCTCCTTAGGGCATGATTCATTTCACTCTAAAACACACATTTAAAATGGGTCAGCTCTTAAATGCTTCCTCTTTCCCCTTGTTTAGAGGGGGAGCCTGAAGCAGCTAGCTTAGATATAAACACCTTTTTTGTGGGATCTCTGCAAGAAGGTGCGGTGAATCCCATGGTTGGCAAAGCATGTACAGGATCATTATGTACAAAATGAGGCCTATTCAACCTGAGTGTTGAATGAGGCAGGACACCCATGGAGTGAACAACATGTCTTCATGTAATTAGAAGTGGCTTCGAAATCAACAGTCACAATGAGAGAAAAGACAAGTAGCCCTGGCAACCTTGTTTCTGGTCTTTACTAATGGTTGAGTGCTTGACATTATAAACTCAATAAGCAGTGTCTAGGTATACATGTGTATGTATGTAAATAGATGCTAATATTTGAAATTTTTGTTCAGCTTTTTCTCTGCATTAATTATGAGCCAGACCTTTTGCTGATGTAAACAAGAGCAGTTCTATTTTATTCCATACATTTATGACAGCTTCCCCTAACTGAGGATCTGGCCTATTTTATGCTGTATGTCTTCTTTTTTTTAAGTACCACAGACATAAAGCGAATCAATATTTTTGCAGTTATGCTGATACACCTCCACTTATAATTGCTGACAAGATCCAAAACTAAGCGGCAATCTCTTGGTGAATTAGATAATTTTTCTTTCTGTTTTGCCTTAGCTTCTCTTGCCTGTGTGACTTAAAAACAAGTTCAGTCTGAATATAGTAAAACCAGCTGTCTCTTGTGTTGGAGAATTGACTGACTATAAGCAGTGCGACTTCTGGATAGGAGACATTGTGGTTAATGCTATTTTGAGAGAAAGGAAGGAATTTTCTTGCAAAAAGAGTAAGAGGCTTGGATACCATTATGAAAAGACTGCTTGGTACATCTATCTTGCTGAGTTTTAGAAAGTAAAAAACCTGGAATTTCTTTAAAATTCCCCCAAAATGAAGGAATGCTATTTAATGCTTCCAAGCAACACTAGGCAGAAAACAGAGTTGGAAACTTAAATGTTTCCCTGGAGGACACTATCTGATGTATTTTTCATGCTATTTCTCAAAGTCATGAATCTCCTGGACCAAGAGACAGACTGGTTCCTGGCTTTCATTGGACTTCTACACACAAAAGACTTACACAGTGCCAATTTACATTACTTTTTGGTGGCTTGATTTAGTATATTTTTGTAGTCTTGACTGTAACAGGGAATAGGTCTTAGTCTAAAAGAGGGGCACTAACCTGCCCTGTAGATACAGAAAGTGGCTTTATGGTCCAAGTCTTGATTTTGTCTCTAATATTTTTTTAAAAAGGAGGTTACTTGTTTCAGCCCCAAGTCCAAACATTGTCACTGTTCAAGAGTGTTACACAAACAGATAAATCCTAGAGATTTTTTTAAAAGCTTCTGGCTGTGAAGAATTTTTTAGTGGAACCAGTTCATAGCCCTATTAATATAAACACTCTGACTTCGTGTAGGTGAATATCTAACTGTGGGTGAGAGAAACAGTGAACACTGCCTGTATCTCACATCTTAACTGTGGTTACCAGCAAAAAGCTAATGATGGGCAGCAGCATTACTAATGAATACATTAAAGTGTAACCCTGATTACGAGTGAAGCTCCAGTCTTTCATTTCTAATCACAAGGTAATACTAATCATAAAGGGTATGGTAGGGGGAATAATAGTAGCAGTAGTGGTGGTGAGGTACTTTCTCCATTTCACATGGGGAAGGGAAGTCAAACTTTAATAATACTTAAAATATGTTGTCATCCTTCACCAGCAATGTTTTAGAAAACAGCAACAAGATTCCATTAGAAATGACACGTATCTTCACTCTGCCTCTTCCATATGTCAGACAGATTCTTGGGATAACCCAGCCTGGCTACGCTGTTTTTAATCACTGAAGCATTCCAACAACGTCAGTCTAGAGAACTTGCTTCTTGAAGTATTAATGTGATTTTGTCCACTTGCATCATATCTGCTGCAATTTTACATTGCAGCAGATATGATGCAATGTAAAATTGCAGTCCTCCAAGTATGGCCTTTAAAAGGAACTCACAGTACTCCTCTTGCTTAGCTAGTGTGCTAGTGCTATATGAGGCAAAAACTCTCCAAGTTTATTGGTCCAATATCAATTTACTTCAAGGGACCAGTTTGTGTCTTGCTATCATACTGTTCCTTCAGCAGGTCTTTGCATTGTGTTCCAAATAATTTTTTCAAATACTGTATTATTATTTATTTTCCCTTTTAAAAATCCTAAAAGACTGAATAAGACAATAGCAAAACCCAAGGGCTCCTATGAAGTTATATTTCCAAATACACTTTTCATTTTTTAATAATTATTTTCCCCTAACAAAAAGAGGTATTTTGACTTTGATCTGAAGCTTTAGCCTTCTTTAGCATCTCATGAGAAAATTTCTGCTCTGCTGGGAAAGTGCTGAAAATTAATGAGGAATTCTATGTTCAATTTTGTTAAATATGGTCACACCTAAGTCCATCTTAAGCTGTACAAGAAAGAATTGGAAAACAGGAAGTTTATGGGCTTTTGTAAAGGTTGCTCTAAGAGAGCTGTGTTTCTTCATCCAGACACTTTTCTGATGAATCATGGATTACTTAGAGAAAGGAGCAAGAAAATCTGCAGTACTAAGGCAGGGAAAGAAAAGTTCCCTAACAGCCTTCAGAGTTAAAGTTAAAAAAGGATAGTCTGACCATTTGCTCTTCTTTCTGCTTTCATTCTTGCTGGAATTGCTGCCAGTGTATATCTATGGTATCTCATTAATGGAAATGAAAAATGACAAGTTTTGATCCCAGTAAGGTACAGGAGAAACCCATTCATCTAATTCAATTAGTTCAGGAATTCAAGTTATACCTTTTGAGCATGAAATTCAAAACTATCTTTTGCTCTGAATATAGCGCTCTTAACAAAGCACCGTCTGGGTGAGTGAGGACAGGAGAAAATAAGCTTCACGCTGCCTGTTTTGAAAGTGATAGGTTAAATCCTCAAAGATACTGCACATCTACAACTCCCATTGAGGTCTCCATAGCAAAAAGTTATCCTGCTAAATGCTTAGCTTCTTCTATTTTCCAGGGTTTGGACCTTTCCTTCTATTTTAGAGAAATCTGTGCTGGTATTGCTAGATATAATTCTACTGAAAGGAAGGCACTGCTGAAAGCTGGGGACCTCAACACAAGATTTTTTTCAGTGCCTTGGGCTACACAAAATAAGGATCATAATGCCTGTGAGAGGTTGTGAAGATGGGTGCATGTGAGATTGATTTGTACAAATGTTGTGAGAATAGGTTCAGTATACACCCGTCCCTTCCATTTTGTCTAATTTGGTTTTAATGTACATCTTTGTAGTTTTTTAGGTACATCCAGTCCAATACATATTTGCCAATGGATTCTTTTTTCCCCTTTCCATTGGGAGATTTAGCACCAACTGCTGTGTTGGACACATCTTGGCGATATGGTTTTCACTGAAATTGTCTTAGCATGAATTCTTATTCCGTTATATGGAATATGATTTGTCCAAGAAGAACTTCTCTGAAGCACTTTTCAGTGATTCACTCTCATATTCTGTATCAGCAGTTTATCCAGTTTCCAGAAATGTTGGGCAGAGAAGTGGAACCATGAAAATTCACTAGTGGACAATTTGTTGCTGTTGCCGATGTTATTTTTGCCTAAGATCCTATTAGAATTAAATTTGCTATGACAGCTGGAGGTCTAATCTTTTGGCTAGGAACTGCCACATTTAAATATAACTACTGTAAAGAGGGAGACAAAAATACAAATCTGAGGGTTAAATCTCTGATGGTGTATCTTAGTTCAGTGGCTTAATACATCCTTTGTAGCCTTGTGAAAATCATTTCACTTTCTTTGTTAATCAAAAAACAAACAAATTAAAAACAGTGATTATGGGGAATTGAATGCAGAAGTGATTGCTTTATAAAATAATAATAATCAAAGAAAATAGCTCCCAAGCTCCTATTAAAATCACAGGTTTAAAACAATGCTAGCATTTCATCAGGGCAATGAGATCTGTAATTTGAGGTTGTGACTGGTATGTTAAAGGTGAAATCTTACTATTGGATGGACTTTCTTATTCTTAAGTTCTACATGCTTAATTAGAAAGGTCTATCATGGCACATAAAGCACCTTATTAATTTATAAAACATTTTCACAGATAGCTACTTCAGCTCAACACCAGCATTAAGTGTGATTAGAGGGGAAAAAAAGTAAAAAAAAAAAAAAAGGTTGGTTTTTTTTCCTCTGTCCCTTTCCTTAAGGGTCTGGATAGATCACAGCTGTGACTTTCCCCCTCTACATCTTCACAGCAGAGCAAGGATGGAGGGCTCCTTAAATCCTCCAACTCCTGGAAGAAAAGAAGAAAGCCAAACCATAAGGTAAGCAGAAAGTAGCTAAGATAAAATATCTGAAGAGTGAAAAGATACTTTTTTATATGACACTCACCAAATATTAGATTAGAAGGGTAACTGATGGATTGAAATTGCCAGTATTTTGCACCATGATACATCAAGCTATTTAGGATGTGTGAAATCATTAAGCATAACTAGTTTTACTGAAGTCAGAACTATTCAGGTAGTTCTGCTAGTTCAAAGAGTGGAAACTGTGCTACAGTGGTTTGCTAGACTGAGTGGTGTATGTTATAATAAATTGTAGCAAATCTTTAGTCAGAGAAAGATATCAAATAAGGTATAAATTGCAGATGTAAAAGAAGGAAAATATATACATATATTTGAATCCTATCTGAGACTAAATCTTCCACAGTGTTTTCAAGCAGTCATTTCATTTACCTTGCCTCTCAGATGAAAACAAGGATAATAATTTTCCCATAATCTTAAAATATTATCAGGATAAAATCCCTTAATATCCAGATGCTATATCAATAACAGACTATGTCTCTATTATATTTGTGATTTCACTAGAAAAGTTCTTTTTTTGTTTTTCCATTTAAAGAGAAACATTCCCAAAACAGTCAGGATTACCTCATTTTCTTTTCTTTTTGACATTTTTAAAATTCTGTAAAATCTGATTTTTTTTGTGAATTAAATAAAAAATAATAGTAATAAATAATTGGATAAATGTGATCCACTTCACATTTTCTTTGTAAAAGCCTTCCTTTTGCATCATGTTCTAAATATAATGAATGGTACATTCTGAGTTTCAAAGGTTCTGCCTTTAAATGTAGTACTTTAGGTTAGTAATCAGAGTATATTTTGAATATGTGGTGCCTACAGTACATATGAATATGCTAATCAGCTAAACTTAATAGTTCTCATTTGTATTAATGCAAATTAGGTGGCTGCACTTTCCACCAAATATTTTCCTTGGTATTTATTAGAGAAATCAAAATCTCTTTCCGCCCATAATAAGTTCTAATATTTCATCTTAACACTTTAAAAGGCGTATTTTATTTTAGCTTAATCTAATTTCATTGAACAAAATTGCATCTAAAGGCAATAGAAAGTTACAATTTGTTCCATGTCAAATAATAAAAATGGCCTTTAAATTTTACATGAGTTTGACCTTTTGATTTGTGCATTTCAATTAGACCTCCCTCATAATCCAAATGCTGTAGCATACCTTGTGTGCATTTGGCCTTGTATAGAGGTATCCAGCTGTATTCCTGTTGCCTCCTTCCATGTAGCTGTTGGCCTTTCTTGACCCTCATCCTATTTGCATTAAGAAAGGCTGGGAAATTTTCTGTTTCCTGCAAACCAGTCTGCTATGCATCTTGCACTAGCTGGAGTCAGCAATGAAACCATGTGGCATAGGATGTGTCCAGCTACTCAAAAGGAGTAAGAACATTAAACGCTGAAAAAAATCTGAGCTTTTACTTTTCAAGGTGGCCTGTGAACCCTGAATCAGTGGCTGTTAATTGGGGTGAAGCTCAAAAAGGCAATTCAGATCTGTGCAAGAGCATCCATCTCTGGATGGATGTTGTTCTGATGATCTCTGGATCTCATGTTGTTCTGAGTACAGCAGCATATCAGACCATGCCAAGGTAATTTATGATCTTTGGCCATATTAACTAATAAACTATGTTTATTAATAATATAAAAATATCTTTGTTGTTAGTAACTTTCATTTATTCATGGAAGAAATATAAGAAAGAATCTTACTCTATCATCCTTCAGAATTATATTAATTTTATTTCAGGATCACACCCCAGCAGTTCTCTTTTGAAGTAGAAAAGTAAAAGGAACTTCACCATCCCCTATGTAAAGTCTTTCCAGCCTACTGGTGCTCTGTAGGATGAAAGGAGGACCTTATGGTAGTTACCTTCATCCTCAACACAGATAAGATATAACTTTGATGGGGACACCACCACTGTCATATCGAACTCCACATTTTCCAGCCTCTCCCTATCCTTGTATGTGATATGTCTGAGAAGCAGTCCAGGGTCAGAACCAGCTACTATTCAGTGTGTATTCAATGCCTATTGTACAGTGGAGCCCCATACCTGACTGTCCCATAGGCACTGCTCTAACTAACATAATATGTGTTCTGTAGAGAAATAGCTGAGAATCGTTTCCAAGACCTCAAGCTTTGAAGATCTTTTACAGCTTTAAATGTACTTTTAGACTCAACAGCTTAAAAATGGCTTGTTCTGAGATCAGTGGACTTAATGAAGCCTGGTTTTGCCTGGCCTTGTGTGTGGTGGCTAGACTGTGTCATGTCAGGGAGGGTGAAAACCCTGATCCTGTGGCTGAGATGTTCAAAACTTCATTCTCCTGTGTGGGTTCTTTTGTGTCTAATGAGAGCAGGCTCACTCTGCAGCCTGCCTTTAACAGCCATGCTCATAGAGTGTTTCTCTGCCACTCAGATGCCTCTTCTCTGAAGCTCATAGTAATTTAATATCCTTGACACCTCCAACTCTGAGCTAAATTCGATTGAAATGAGCTAATCAGTCTGTAAAGTGAGACAGACAGACAGATAGGCAGAGGCTCCTCGACCATGGTAAGTTTCTTTCAGAAACCACAGTAAAAAAAAGGAATAAAATCTGTGATGCCTTTGGTTTAATTTTCCTTTGCGGTTTTGGTTGTTTTGTTTGGTTTTTTTTTTTTTTTTTTTTCTCCCCAGGGCAAACTAGCCCCAGCATTAAAACCACAGTAACCCCTTCAACAGACTTCGGGAAAAGGAAAGGGCAACCTATTCCAGGGAGAAAAAAAGGAAGGGGGATTTATTTCTAGTTTCTTTTTTTAAGAACTCAAACTCCAGAGCTTTAATGGAAAAAAATCTTACATTTTTCTGGGAAGAAGGAGAAGATGGGAGAGAGGAGGGGGAAAAGAAAAAAAAAAGAGAGCTAATCGACTGTCAGATCAGCTCAGGATCTCCATTAGAATGCAGAGTGCTCCAGAGTAATTACAAAACAGCTGTAATGGAAAATTGGTAGTCAAACCCATTTTCCACCAACTAGAACGGTGAATGGGCTCCATTATGTTCCTAATTCTCATTAACTTAATTTGCATAGGAAACAATGAAGGAATACTTAGTAAGTTAGACTCAGCTAGCAGCAGATCGATACCCCTGTGAACAGGGTTCGACCCATAATTACAGGACATGTGGCAAAGCCAGAATATTTCTCCTCTTGCATGGGGGAGATAGAAAGGTTGGCCTTGCTGTTGCTATTTATTTGAAGTATGGAAATGTGACGCCTACAGAGGTGGGAATTTGTGGTTGCTTGAAGATGGTAACGGAGGAAGGGTTAGTTTTTTTCTTTCTTACTCTGTTTTGTGGCTTTTAGGAAGAAATGTATTACTCGATTTTCTTTTCTACCTTAAAGGAGCAAATCCTTAAAAGCGGTTCTTGGGGCCAAAGTTTAAGAGTTGGGGTGCTCTGCCGCTGTAGACAGAGGGTTGTGGCCAGCCCTCTTGCTGGATGTGATCTGGGCCAACTACAACCTGCATAAATACATGTCTTGTGTCAGCATGCCCAAGCCTTCAAGCCCAGCCAAGAGGTAAAGCCTGTTCACCTGAGTTCAGTTCTGTGCAAACACAATCACACGGTATTAGAGGACCAACAGATGTAATTACTGCTGGCTCAGAGTGCATTTGTGTCTTTTTGCAGTGTAATCCAGGGAAGGTCTGGGTTCAATTCCCATTCTTGGCAGCACAGCTTTATTTGCACTTGGACATGTGCTTTCTGTTCTTTGGCCTTTAACTCCTGTCTGTGGAACAAGGCTACCAAATCCCTGCTCTGGTTTAGACCTTAAGCTTTCTGGGGAAGAGGCTGGATGATCCAAAAATTAAGGTAATCTGAATGAGGAATATGTTCTATGACAAGTAAAGTCTGTGAGCAAGTCAGGATGCTACGCCTTCTGTCAGTCACGACAATTTTTCTGTTTTTCCTGATTTGCCAATCTTGTACTACTGTAGCTAGATCATGCATACAGATATCAATACAGTTACTTGAAATGGTTGAATCTCTCCCAATGGTCTTGCAGCTTAATTTAGATTCTATTGTTCTTTCTGAGAGAAATTTCCCCTGTGAAGAAAACGTAAAAAAAATAAAATAAAAAAAAATCCAAACCAAACATGATATGGGTCCTTTAAAGAGCTTTAAATGAATGTTACTGTATTTTTGTATGTACTGCAGCTGTGCAGTCCTCACAATACCAGAGGGAACACGCTGTGGCAGATTCTGCAAGAAATGCATAAAATGAGACAGTGAGCTCGTTAAGGCAGGAACTATCTACCCAGAGGTGGCAAACAGAGGAAATATTCTTAAGCTTCTCTTACAGACAGAGACTTGAGTCAATGGATGATTCAGTGACAAGCCCAAAGTCACACAAGCAACCTGTGGTAAAGATGGGACATACAGAGCAGGTAGTTCAATCCCAGGTTGATGCTTTTGTTACTGTGACATCTTTCTTGTATCACATTAGCAAAATCTAAAGGATGCATAGGCTTTTGTGTCCCACTGTGCTGATTTTTTTCCATATCACATAAGAAGAGGTGCTACTAGAAACGTATGCCCTAGCTGCAGGAAGCTCTAGCAGATGTGTTCATAGGAGCTAAAGAAATCTTCAGGCTTATGTCAAGACAAAAGTAGGGATTGGGTGTTGCAAGAGGGTTTCAGATTATTAAGTAATTACAGCATAGAGTGGATACATGATTATACAGTTGTGAATTCTTAGGAGCAGACAATAAGTAGGAGTAACTGGAGAAAGAACCTGCCTTTGAGAATGTGTTATGTTATGGGGAAGGTTAGCTCCTACTGTGGTGGGGAGCATTTGCAGACCCAGAGGAACAGCGAGGAGGCCAGTGGGTTCTGCTTTGTTTTCCCATGGCAGGGGTCAGCAGATGGCACTCACGCACAGCCTCAGGAGCTGCCAGCACCACTGGAGTGGTCACAAGTTCCTCTTTTTTGAAATGCTGCATCATCCTTAGATCTTTGCTGTATTTCCTTTGTGGGGAGTGGTGGCAAACACCTCAGGATGGGGCTTTTTTTCATCATAGCTATTCTAAGTTAACACAGAATTTTATACAGGTAAGTGGGTTTTTCCAGTGGGATTTGGTCAGTTCTGCTGAACAACTAACATATATCATATCATAGAATTGTTTGGATTGGAAGGGACCTTAAGGTACTTATGCACCGAGTGGTCCATCTGTCAAATCCACACTTTGTCAGTTTGGAGACCAGGATGTCATGTGGGACAGTGTCAAATGACTTGCACAATCCAGGCAGATGACATCAGTTGTTCTGCCACTATCCATAATTTCCATAGCCTTGTCGTAGAAGGCCACCAAATTATTGTCTGATTTCTCAACTGCTTAAAAGCATAGAATTGTCTTGGAAGTCATCAATGTTTTTTTCCCAGTTGATGAGCTGGTCATATGTGATTAGTGTAAGTTTTTAGCTTGGTCGAGAGGCTACAACATTATTCTGAGCCTCTATAGGACTGAATCCACCTTCTGTGTAACTGACCTAGTAAGGGTACTTGAGCAACTAATTTTATCATTCTTTGCTCCCTTTCTCCTTTCCAATTGTTTTTAATCTTTCCCCTTTGTATACCTCTACTTCTGATCCTAACTTAATCTGATTTCACCCCTGCAAATAGAACAATAATAGTGATAATTTTAAATACATTATTCTTGGTTTTAACTTGGAGCAAAAATATTTAATCCAGCTTTAGACTGTTGGTATTTATTTGAAGAAACTTCAGGCAATCACTGCTTTTAAAAAGTTTATGGAAACTGAAAGAACAATCTTGCTGCAAAACTAATCCTTGAATTCAACCTTTACTGGTTAAGCTAAAATCAGGATCAGTAGCCAATACTTCAGAATTTTCTTCCCAGTAAGTGTTGCTCTGTACGACTAGTTGCATTTGTTTAATTAAAGTAACACATCTGTACAGTAAATAGCTTGTGATCAGGAAGTAACATAATACTGTACAAGCACAGCAATAATTGGAAAATGTAATGAAATGCATGGTGGGTTTTTTAAAGAAAATATAATGAGATTTCATCATTTTATACACACAGGTAATTAGTTCTTAGAAATACTGGGAGAGTAAATTATATGCAGATTTGAACTATCAGCAAGTATTTTAAATGGCCCAGCTGAAGAGGTTATAATGTTCTAGTTTAAATCTCTTGAAACTCAAACCAAAATGAGACTAGTACAAAATTAAGGTACTAATAAGAACTGAAAGGATTTTTGGAAATTAAGACCAGAAGGCCATCTGCCATAGTGACTGCCAAACTTGCAGGTGAATCTGTGTAGGTGAAAGCATGTTTCCCATCGCCTGAGTAACACTGCACACAACTGCAAACCACCACCCATCCAGATCACAGTGTACAAGCTTCCTTTGCTTTAGACTTTCCAGATTATTCTGGTTTTAACCGCATTCATCAACTATGACAAAATTTGGATTAACCTCCCATAAACAGATTTTTGAAGACCTGGTGTATGTGGCAATATGAGTATGGTGGAACTACCTAAAATGCTTCTGTTAGCTGATCACAGATTTATCACATTAACAGCTAAGTTAAGTTGTATAATTAGAATTGTCAAATGTTAATGTATTAAATGTTAACAGTTAAAGGGGGAGTTCTTTGTCACTGGAAATCAGTTCACATGCATTCAAAGGAAAACAAGTTAATGGGAAATGATGCAATTAAGAGTTACTAAATATATAGAAAACACTTTGAATGACATCATTCAGGAGGCTAGGAGATTGTACACGTACCCATGTAAAGGCAGCAACTCAGAATTAGAGGCTGATGGACCTTAACTCTGAACCAGCATGTTGTTATTGTTAGGACTAGTGAGGCAGAAAAAAATCTTCCAGTTCAAACTGATCAGTTTGCTTCTTGGCTTTGTCACAGACTTCCTTTGTCACATAGCAAAGGCAGGACCCTCAGTATCTGTCTGGTTGTTTAACTTTCACTGACTAAGACTTATTTTGTATATCTCTCTTCTACTTTGTGTAAAACACCTGACAGCTCAAGTGGAGACTTTGTGGAAGAAAGGTGCTGGATTCTAGTGTGGAGCTGCTTCAGGTCTAATACTGAATCTCTGTTCCTTGCTTTTGGAAAGTAAATGCTCTTCCCTTTGTTTTGCAAGCATGTTCTCATAGGGGAGTGTGGGAAGTGGGAGAATCCAAGTTAATGTGAGTTAACATTCAGAGGTTTAAGTAGCCAGGAACAGAAGTCAGGACATGCAACTACCTTCATCGTGTCCTGAAAACAACCCATCTTCCTGCTCAGACACTCCTGATGTTTAATTGATACACTTCCGCCTCCCTCCTCATTGTTAATATTTAAGCAGGTGAGCACAGCGGGCAATGGGCTGCTTGCAGTAGCCAGGTGGCCCTGCCAGCAGCCTGCCGCACAAAACACCTCCCCCGAAATTTACATTGCTTTTGTTCTTCTCTGAATGTGCACAAACGGCTCCAATTTGAAAATGCAAACAAACAAACATCTCTAAACTTTCTCTGAAGGAAACCTAACCCCCTTGAAGAAAGTTCCCCCGGGCCATGCTAGCTTCTTTTATTCTTCCTTTAATGTTTTTTGTTGGGATTTTTTTCCCCCTTCTGTCTTTTTGTTTGGCTTTCACTCTTAGTCTCAGCATTGCTTTCTTTTCTTTGTACTTTGATGTTTCTTTGGGGACTCGAGGAAGAAAAGCAACAACAAAACAAAACTACAACAAAAATGAACTAACTCTAAGGCATTTTACAGTTTGTTTTGGCATGGACTAGACCTGCCAACAAACAAGGGGGACTGTGGAAAATGAAGGGAAGAAATATAACTGAGAAATGTAGCGGGATGAAGACTGGGATACAGGGAAGTATTATCCTGTTTTAGGGCTCTGCCCTGGGAGCACAGCTTTCCAATCTATCTAGAGTGAAAGATGCTTTGCTTGACTTACTGGCTGGATCATTTGCGCTTCCCTCATCCCACTCTGGCTCTCTTCCAGAGCAGCAACAAAGGTTGCAGGCAACTGATATATTTGCTCTTGTCTAAGGGACAGCTGGTTCAGGCTAAGAGCCTCCAGTGCTCAATGGTCAGCTGCTTGATGCAGAGTTAGATTAATGAAAGGGGTTTGTGGCTAGTCTTTGCCCGGTTATCACTTAAGTCGCCTGGGTCCAAATGCCTCGTCATACAACACCTAGGCCCATAAGTTCAGAAACCATCATGTTTATCTCCGAGGACTACAGCCCGGCTGCCTGGCTTTGAATGCTTTGAAAAGGCTTGAGTTCAAGTCCTCAGCTATAAACTGTTTCACTTTATACAGACTTTTTTTTTTAAATATCCAAAGGGCGAAGCAGGCACCAAAAAAGGTACTGGGACTAATATTTATTTAGGCGATTTCTTGGATATCTCTTCTGCCCCAGCCTAGATAAATTAAAAGCCTAGCCTGAAGCTTTCTCAGGTCATTGGACTTTCTCAGCTCATTCATGAATACCGCTGAGAAATTCTGGGCACAAATATAACATTTCCATGCATTAAACAACGTATTGTCTAGAAGCTAGTGCAGTCATTTGCAGCTGAGGAGGTCTGAATTTAAATCGCTGTAAACACAGAGGGAAGCTGAACTGTGATCCAACTACTGAGGTGACTGTAAACTTACAGTTACCAACTCAACTAGACTTGAAAGAGCATTTGTGAATTAATGCCAAATAGAAGGTGGCAATCATTATGCCAATCCAGAGCTAGGCACCTGTCCTCCGGAGAAGGCAACTTTAAGTTTACATGTGTCCTTCTCTGAGAACATAAACTCTAATATTAATCTTTTTTCACATATTAATTTAAACTTATGAACCCTGTACCCTCAATCAATACATGCTGCAGTTTCAACTACAAGCTACATCGTGCTGTGCTCATCACTCCATGGTGTGTAATATCTGAAGGCCTAGAGCCCTGCAGAATGCTAGAATTATTTTCAAAGATTGCCAGAGTTTGAGATCTCCTAGTGTGAGGTCAAGGATCATCCAAAGACCAGAGCATACCCTGGGTTACAGACCCCTAGGTCTGTTCTCTTTTCTGCTGTGACATATCAAGTATCCTGGTGAGTCCTTGTTCTGAATTATATATTAACATGAAAGTCATTATCCTTATGAATACTCCAGTTGAGGGTTTGTTTTTTTGTTTGGGTGTGGGTGGGTCTTTTTGTGTGTGGCTTTTTTGTTGTTTGTTTGTTTTGGGTTTTTTGTGAAGAAATATAGCTTACTATTTAGCAAAACAGGTCCCAATTTTTCAATCCTTGTTTGATATAAGACACAGTTTGTACCACATTGTCCTACCCATACTGGGGACCAACAAGTAGATAAAGACTGTTACACTCACCCATCACGTCTGTGGTATGCCAGATCATAACACAGAAGTTCCCATGGGTGTATGGAAGTATATAAACCTGGATCAACCAATCAAATGTGGGAGATTCTGGCTTGAAACAATGTCAGTCAGAGAAATCTCAAGTTTTGCTCCTCTACAGTATTCCTTTGCTTTGTGACACGGAACTCATACTATTAAGCAGTTGAGCAGCATTAATAGAGGTGCTCCAACCCCTATGGTTCCCTTGATGGAGCCACAAGTGGTTGTTATGGTTTGGGAGACCCTGGCAAGGTGTTGGACACCTATTGGAGAGAGAGGGTCCTTAGCACCCTGAAAGACTGGAAGGGGTCAGTATTTCTGCCCACTTCCTGTCACAATCTGTAAGAGCCAGGAGAGCCAGAAGCCACTCTCTCCTTCCTCCTACTCCTTTTCCCATTCTGGGTGTGCTGCTGGTTTCCTTCAACTTTCCACGTCCTCACTCCAGAATCCAACTACATCAGGTGCTGTGAGGAGAAGTGGACCTGTCCTGTAGCAACCCTGCGTTTCCCATATCCCTGCGATTATTGAGATCAGTTTTGTATATTTGTATATAAATATTTACCCATTCCCCTGCTCACCCCACGTTTTACCCCTTTTCCTTGTGTTATAGTAAACTTGTTTCTAGTTTCAATTTCCAAAGTTTAAGTCTCTCTTATTCCCCTTTCTATCTTCCCTTGGGAGGATGAAGGGGGGGTAATAGAGAGCAATTCTGTCCTCTGGTTTGTTTGGGGTTCAGTTTTAATATTTAAACCAGAACAGTGGTTTATAAGTAGATAGAAAGGCGCAAGAGACAACAATCTGTGGGTGGGAGAAAGGACTGGAACAAGATAAAGGAGTGTCCTCCTATAATGCTGAGCTGGAGAAAGTAAATTTCAGAAAAGATAGTCTATCACCACCCCCCCACCCCCCCTACCCCAAGACTTTGGAATTTACAAGAGAAAACCGGGAACTTTTAGGACAAGAATTAGGAAAAATTTCTATGAAAAGCAGACACCTTTTAACTAAGAACTGGACATGACTCAAACATTGAAATGGACATTTACAACCTTCTAATATACTATTATTTTATGATAACTGCCTCTTAAGACCTCCAATACAAGAATGATTATGATTTTTTATGTTCACTGTGCTTATACCAAAAAGCTCCATGCCTCAACTTCAGAACATCACTTTCACCACAGATTAAATTTACAAATGACAGACTGGACAAGCAAAGGTTCTTTGCATTCACTTTCTTGCATCTTTTGCGTTCTATAGTTCTTTATAAGATGGCAACTTTGTCTGCACTGTGTGATTTGTCCACAGTGAAGCATCTTCCACATTCTTATGTTTGGATACAGATGGCATTTTACTAGCTCCGATTCATCCACAAACAACAACAAAAAAAAGAAATAATAAATGGCAAGTGATTTATTCATATGGACAAAATGATTTGATGTTGTTCCATGTTGACAGACTGATCTGGCCAGAATTACACTCTATTGATAAAAATGTGAAGGAATGCCATTCATTGACCACATGAAGTTAAGGGATGTGGGGAAATGAATTTGTCCATAGAATTTTCTTTCCCTAGCTGTCAGTTGTTTCTAGAGATTTGAACAACCTCATGCTCACTTGTATTCCATATATTTTATCTTTCCTATATTTATTTAACCATTTTATCCCTATTGGCACACATTTCTATAAATGTAACAAAATTTCAACAGTCTTTTTAGTAGTTAACAACCAAGACATAATATTTGAGATTTTTAATCTCTGTGGGTGTCCAGAATATTTTGCCCTTTCCCTGTCACTAAATAAGTATATCCTTGTAGAATATATTAGTGATTTCTGGAACTATGCAAGCTTTCCTTTATCATGCTCCAGAATACACAGTATAAAGACTTCTGACCAGTTGCTTCTGCAATAGATTACATCCATGTGTACCATCATTCTCAATACCCTGTGTGGTTCTTATAGTTCATGTGCTGTTCTCCAAAGCAGACTGAATGGTAAAAGACATCCTCATACAGAACAAGAATGATACATGCATTTCAAAACACTTGGAAACTCAAACAAGTCTCAGTACCTGAAATAATCCATTACATTTATCTGTTCCTTTTCTCCACTTCTCTCCTGGGCTGTGTTCAGGACCTTTCAGTAACACACTTAGTCTCACAAACACACACACTCAGGGACCTGTCATCTTTGAATAAGAGGTCTGCAGGGACAGGAAAGCAGTTTTAATTTAGATCTATCTTAACCAGTATTAAACCAACCTTTAGATCCCATGTGGTGGTATAAGTCTGACATTTGCTTCATGCTTTTTTTTCCAAGCTAGCGAGCACAAATGTGCTTCCTCTATAAAGTAAAAGAAAAACCAAGATGGAATGTAATTAAAATAAAATGCAACAATATTAAAATAATATTAAAGGAAGGAAATGTAGTGCATAAACTAGTCATTAACCCCAGCATCCTCAATAGATTTAAATTTGAGTAACTGCTGGTTGATTTGCCTACTTATAATTCCCACTCTAGTTTTAGCTCAATATTACATTCTTTTTCATTCATTAAAGCTTTGCAGCTGCTTCCCACTCCAGTGAGGGGTGCACTGTCATGCCGAAGGGAATGATTCCTCGACAGAAAGAAGTTTTCACTCCTTTGGGAATTTCTGCATTGATTCCAAAGGGGCATAGGATTTTATCCATATGCTCATATCTATGCTATATATTAATCTGGTATATTGCATCTAAATTGTCCTGAATCCTAATTAACTCAGTTAAGTGAACTGTTAGTGTAAACAAGTCCAGAGAGTATCGGAATACCCTGGAATTGGATCTTTCACAGCTGTGACCCACATTTAGATCCAATCACTGCATTACTGGACTTTCTCTCACTGTGTGTGTGTGTATACATAGATGTATATATAGGCATGTACATATATATATATAGTGTAGGAAGACATCCTGAATTGTTTTAAGATGATAAGTCCTGGATAACATGTAGTCATAAGATCTTATTTATGCAGTTTTCTTGGAGGAAGATTAGTTGGGTTGAGGTATGTACTCTAATGCATGAGTCAGCTGTGGTACCATCACTGCAGATACATGGCTGATTTAGATGATTTAAAACACACAGCAATACTACAAAGCAGCTCAGGACAGGAAGTTAAGAATGATATCAAAGCCAGCAGATACTGCAGGAGAAATTTGAACTGGTAGAATATAATTACACCACTCAGCATGTGGTCCAGACAAGTGAATGAATATTATTCTTTCTGTGTGAGAGACAGAGGCTTCTTTCAAATATCCGTAACTCCAAGTTTAGACATGATTATGAGGATACTTTGGTTTTCATATTGATTTAGAGAGCACAAGATACTTGATGGACTCCTACAAAGTAAACCTAAGGATCTGACAATTCTGGTGAATGCTCTAGTCACCTGAATGAGCTCTGAAATCTACTCCTGGAGCTGCCCTCCTGATTTGTAGGCTGTGCACCTGCAGTTATGGCACTTGCCACAGTTTCAGCACTCCCATGAACATACCTGTAGCCCAGCAGTCTCCAGAGGCTCAAGGACAGGATCCTGCAAAAGCTGTATGAATCACCATGCAGACTCAAGGTTGCACAAAGGGAACTATGCAGAATTGTCAACAATTTGAAAACATGCTTCTGGATTCATCAGCTACTGGTAGAGCAGAGAGAAAACTTGGGACTCCTGAGTTCCCAGCAATTTAGTCATAAGAACATCCTTATTCCCTGGTTTAATCAAGAAGTACATTTAATGAATTCAAGCTGAAAATCCTCCTGTATAAGTTTACTCTCTGAATAGATAGAAGAAAACACAAGCGGAAGGGACAGAGACACAGGAAGGGAGAACACAGGAAGGGAGGACAGTTTGTGCAGGGGTGCAAAGTTTCTCAAGGAGACCAAAGCGTAGCCTGAGGATTCTACCCTCTCAACTACTTGACCTATAAAGTTGTTGTATTGATTTTATTTATTTACATGCTTGTTTGTTTGTTTATTTTGTTTATTCTTTTAGTTAATGAGAAGTCACCCATATTCTTCTCCCCTCCCATCACACACCTTGCTACCAGCCTCTTCTTGCTTGATTTCATACGCGATCAGTATTATTTGGCAACATACAGGTCAGCAATGATAGCAGTTATATCAGTAGCATGGAAATTACAAAAGAAACTATTGTTTGTCTTGAAATTAAGTGCTACTGGAATCAATAGTACATTTGAAAATTGATATCGATCACACTGTGTGTGTAAGTTTGTGTGTGTGTGTTTGCTTGTATGTGTGTGTATTTGTGTATTTGCATGTTTATGTACAAGAAAAAATTTGGGATTAAGTCCTCTTTCAGCTACATAATTTCTGTTTATTTTTGACAAAGCCAATGAAATCAACCTAAAAATCATACACATATGAATCTTTTTGAAGCAATTGAAAGGAGAACAGTATTGACATCTCATAATTGGATTTCCCCACTTACAACAGTAACAGCCACTGTTTTTGTGATTATTTTCCAGGGCTTGGTGTTGGTTTATTGTTTTCAAGGTTTGCTCTGGGTTTTGTTTTATTTATTTAAAGGTTTCTATTCAAGTCATATCAAGGAGAGAGGAGGAATAATGTCTGCAAATGCCATTGGGATCAAACAAGCCGAGAATAGTAATAGTTATTGTTTGGCATGTTTGAGAGCTATTGTGTGACAAATAGATTTGGAGTCATCATTTGTTTAAAAAGGCAGTAAATGAAACTTTATGAGAAGGGGACAGAGTAATGACACAAAATTACCCATCCAGAACTCCTGATGGTGATCAGTAAAATGAAATAGATTAACTGTTTGTTTTTCCCGCCTCCAAGACACCAAGAAAACAAGATGCAATCAAAAATATTTGTTATCCTTGACCCACAATGAACCAAAAGATTGCATGGTAGTGGCTCATGACAGCAGAATTTGATGGCTAATGACTAGATAACCAGAAGCAGATGAGAATGTAACAAAAGGCCAACCAAGTATTATCACAGTTGGAACAACAAGGGGTTTTTGATGAGAAAAATGATACAAGCAGAAGGTATGGCAGTTGTCTCCTGGTATATGCTAATCCTATGCTTCATGGTTTCTTCTCACTACCTGAATGGACAAGGAAGGACCCTTCACCTTTTTCTCCACCCTTGTCTTGATGAATAATTTTGTCTTGTTCACTTTATCTGAACATCAGCTACAAATAATCAGTGAGAGCATTTGTTTGAAGCCTGTGAAGGGTCCTGAAGTACCTCTTGGTTGGTTTACTCTTCTTATGAGCTGGATGTTAAACTCAGCGCCAGATCTGGAGTCAGGAACATTTTCTCAGGAAGATTGCCAGGTATCAAAGAAGTTCTGTTAATTTTTTTCTCTTCTGTGTCTTGTCATTTTTTTGTGCTTAATTAGGAGAATAGGATGCAACAAAGATTGAGTTTTAGAAGTCCTTGGAGAGGAATTGGCTTGTCTCAATTTCTTCCATCACTGAAAAGTGAAAGATAATGTCAGCTGAAGCTCACACAACAACTTGGGGATTAGGTCATTTGAGATGTTTAAAGTTTTCCAGAGACAGTGAGCAGAACTTGTGTACAGCTGTGTCAAATATTGTACCACACTGTGGAAAGGATCTGGAGACAGGTTCTTTAAAGGGGAGATTATGGCAAATGAAGGAGTTTGTCTTTGTCTTCTCTTAGTTTATGTTTTGTGTTTGTTTCTCTGCTTTGCTTGTATTAATTTTCAGTTGTTGAAATTTCTTGAACTAGTTTATTTCTCCCGAAAATTCCACAAATGCCATTTTCTAACTGTTTCCCTCCCCTCACCACCTGCCCCCTCCCTTGCTTTCCCAACCCAAAAAAAATAAAAGAGAAAGCAGTTATATTTGGTCTTTAATATTGGTACAATTGATCTGCTAAATCTGACTTATGACAAATGTCTATGTATATCTTAATTACCAAGGCAATTCTTTTCACAGCTGTTGTAAATACTGTTATTTATTGATTACATAGCATGTGTCACCAGGCTAGAAACACTTTCCCCTAAATTACAAACTACCTGCAAATTTTGATCTCTCTTACACCTTGATGTTACAGATCCCCAGATGGAATGCACTGTTAAAACAGTGTTAATTTTGAAGAATATTCATTTGAACATTGACAGACAGCAAGAAGACTATTTTCTAGGCCGTGAGCCAAACTGTGCCTTGAGACTTACTGCTCTGAGCCTAGTGTAACTCCCCTGAGTCATCCCCACTCTCAACATTTCGACTCGAGTTTTTCCCTGCAGGTCTCTCTGCTGCTTCAGCCTAATGAATCATATTCTAGCTTTTCATTGCCTTGCTTCTTCGTCCTTTCCCTTCAGGTTAAAGGAAAAATCACTCAAAAGACTTCATAATCTGAACAAACATTCATCCCCCAAAAAATTAGATAATAATTTAATTATATAATTATTATAATTTCAGCTCACCACAATTGATGAAGCTATCCCAATTTGCACCAATAACAAATCTGGCCCATAAATAAATGTAATAATGCTGAAAATCTAATTCACTGAAACACCCAGGGAATGTTCTTTTAGTAAACTACTTCAAATATGCTTATGTATCTTATGGGCCTACTTACTTCAGCAGTTCAGAATTTGTATCTTTTTCTACTCCTGTACATTTTTTCTACAAAACAACTTGGCTTACCTTGAAGCTACGTATTTATTCTAAAATTTCTATTGAAAGCCATATGGACACTCCAAAAGTCTGATTTGTATCACAGAATCACAGAATGGTTTAGGTTCGAAGGGACCTTAAAGACAATCTAGTTCCAACCCCCCTGCCATAAACAGTGACACCTTCCACTAGACCAGGTTGCTCAAAGCCATATCCAATCTGGCCTTGTACACTTCCAGGGAGGCAGCATCCACAGCTTCCCTGGGCAGCCTGTCCTGGTGTCTCATGACTCTGAGAGGAAAAAAAATTAATCCTAATGTCTAATGTAAATCTCCCCTCTTCCAGTTTAAAGTCATACTCCGTCACCTCATGCCCTGTAAGAAGTCCCTCCCCACCTTTTCTCTAGCCCCTTCAGGTACTGAAATGCCTCTATAAGGTCTCCCCAGAGCCTTCTCTTCTCCAGGCTGTACAACCCCAACTCTCTCAGCCTGTCTCCATAGCAGAGTTGCTCCAGCCCTCTGATCATCTTCATGGCCCTCCTCTGCACTTGCTCCAGCAGCTCCATGTCCTCCTTGTGTTGGCTCCAGAACTGGACACAGTACTGCAGGTGGGGTCTCATGAGAGCGGAGTAGAGGGGGAGAATCACCTTCCCCGATCGGCTGTCCATGCTTCTTCTGATGTAGCCCATTGTGGTTGAAATATGAATACGTACCAATTATATGAAATCTAAAGTATGAAGTAGGAGATGAATTCTATTAAAGGAATTAAAAGCTTGCTTGCTTTTCTTTTTTTTTTTTTTTTTCCCTGTCTTTGGTTTTGTGTGGTTTTTTTTCCTCTATTCATGTCCTTTTTCTCTTCAGGACTTGTAGTGCTGTTTGATGGAAATCAAGGAAATTAATCTACATCTTGGAATATTAAGCCAAAATACTCAAGCTTTCCCCTCTCAAATCCCTGACCCAAGAGATTTAGGAACCCGGCACTCCTGATGTGACTTAGAAAAAGACTTGTCTACTTCAACACTTGCGGTCTGAAAGGTGGACCTCTTCCCTCAGATGGTCCTCCTGGTTATTAGGGAGAAATGCTAAGTTCTTCCTTTTTAGTGTCATCCCTTCAGATCATTCAATGAAGACAAAGATCTCTCAAGAGGTGCTGTAAAGTTGCAGTCATCAGCTGAGAATTGATATCCTTATATCACTGTACTGGGCCAAATGGGTAAAGTAAGTCTCACATCTAGGGCTTTCTGTGAGATACAACAGAATCCTGCCTTTTGGATTTGCAGTCATAACTTCTAACAGAGATGTTTTCCTGATATATCCCTGAGAAATATACTTTCTGTCCTATCATAGTAGAAGAAAAACTTACATAATTTTCATATATATTGACTTATGTATTTTAATGTATGTAAAAATTAATGTTACATTACTGTTCATTATGACACATTTAATTTAATATTGTATCCCAGACAGTGGGTTCGGTAAGTCTAATAATCTTAAAAAGTATACCTCAATGACATTTGGAAAAAAATAAAAAAGATCAATGGAGTCAGTCTACGATTTTTTTTTTGGTACATTGTTCTTTTATTATATAGTTTTACTTTATTCTAAGTTGAAGAATTCAAGCTATAGAAAAATAATGGAACACAAACCAACTTCTAAATAATAATAATAATGATAAAAATAAAATCTACGTGGGAGAAGTGGAGAACAAAAATGTTCAGTAGAATTAGTGAGCAGCAGATTGGAAGTATGAACAAACCTGTCCAATGTCATAGCATGCCAATTTCTTGAAGATGACAGATGGTAGAATTTTCTTTTACTGCACTCTACAGGAATACACGACAAAGCAAAACACACCTCATTCCCCTCCATTCTCTAGCAGGTCATTATGAGATTCCTCGAGACATTACACCCATCCTCCCTTAACTTTCCTTGACTTATTTCATTTTGCATAATTTATTTTATCAATTATTCTGTATTTCTTTCTTCTCTCCTTCTTCTAATACCAAAACACTGATTTTTTTTTTTATTCTGTTCCCTGTTATTTGAGGTTTCTTTAATATATTAAGAAAAGATTGGTTTAAATTAAAATTTTCATAAAAATGGTGAACATGCACAGCTAAGGGAAAGTGGTTTACCTTTTAATGTGGTGCAGAAGGATCTGCTCCACGGTCCAATGTGGGATATACCCACAAACACACAGGGGGGAGAGCAGAGAATGAGGAAGTGGTTGCACATGTGTTCAGAATCAGCTTATACCCTCAAATGACCAATACTGATTGTTTTGAGTGAAAAACAGACTTTGGTTTTTCTCTTCATGCTTTTTCTCAATATTATCTATTTTGTGCTTTCAAAAACCAAGTTGATCGCGTCAGGGACTATCTTTCACTATGTTTATGGCTAACTCTTAACACAAAGCACAATAACTGTGCTGCGGTTAATGGAGCTGTGACAATTCTCATTAACTTACATACCTTGATCTTGACCTCTCTTTGCCAAAATAATGCAAATATTAATACAAATAAGATGATCCTTCTGAAGATATTTATGGAAAAATATGCATTAAGACTCATTGTTCTTAGCTTTGTTTAGCAAGAAAACACCACCCTTCTCAAAAATATTGATTAGATTTTACATAATGTCTAGTTTGAAGAGCCCTGTAACTCCTTCTAATAAAAAAGTAGCTTTGCAGGATGGATTGCCATTCACTCTTTCAGCAAAATAACAACACCCTAACAAAATTCAGAGAAAAAGGAGAGAAGGGACACTTCTGCTGAAGGATTTCCCAGAATATAAACCAGGTAAACTAGTTTTGGAGAATGCATGAAGCATAGTGGTACAACAAACACATTAAAAACTTCCACATAAACAGAGATTTTTTATTTGTTTGTTTCTCTCCTTCTTGTGTCATCCATGGCCTGTCCAGAGGCAAAGAAACTGACGCTTGTAATATCCTCCCTCTCAAGCCGTCTGTCGTCTGGAAAATAATGAAGGGAATTGAGCTTGTTTCTGCAGAGATCAAGATTTCTAATGGGAAACTGGTGATGGCGATTGTCTGAGTACTTGTGCCCTGAGCACAGATGAGTTAGTCAATGTCAAAATACAAACCAGGGAATGTGGATAAGCTTGTTCGACTTCACAGCTGCGTACTGTTTTGGGAAAACTCCATAATCTGTCATGCATTATTATTATTATTATTATTATTATTATTATTATTATTATTATTATTATTATTATTATTATATTTTAATTATTTTTAAAAGCAACATTTTCTTTTGTAAATATGCAGCGAGACAAAACTTTAATCCTAGGTACAGAAGTCTTTGTCACCATTTTGAGATGTGAGAGATCTGTGTTAAACAGGAGTCCCATATGGGCTTTTCCCTTTTCTGCATATTCTTTGTGCACTCTGTAGTTCTTTTTATTAATTCCAGTTGTGGTAAGCAGAAGGTTTACTATCAGCTTTAATAATGGATTAGGCTAATGCTAAAATGTTAGAAGTTCCTTTTTTTCTGAGTCGGAAAGCTGTTTGGAACTGGAATTGCTTCTTAAAACTTTGCACAGTGTCAGCAAGTGAGACTTTAATCTGACGTGTACTCTCCAAATTGTAATGTAATGCATATAAGTATATGGTTTGCAATACATCACTGGTCATTACTGAGAACAAGAGATAGAAAGTCTTCTCTTGCAAATGGCTTAAGTAATTGATCCTGCCTTGGGGAAAGAACTACATGGATTACACACCCTCTTAAGACCCTTTGCAATGCTCTTTTTCTGTGATTGTATCTAATACATATTCTGCTGGCATTAAGCCTTTTAGAATCTAAAGTAGGACTTCTCCTCTAGTATATAAGGAAGTGAAGGTAAGTTCACATGAAAAAACTAAAACAAAACAAACCTCTTTTTTTTTTAACTAAAAAAGGGAAGGGGAAGGGGAAAGAAAAATGTTCCTGAGTCAGATGTTGTTCAGAAGCAGACCTTTGGATTGGATCCATTTGCAATTGTACATCTATTGTTCTTTATTCCACAGAATATTTTTCAACCATAAAAATCACTTGCTGTGCATTTGGTAGGAAGGCATGTGTCAGAGAGAAAAGCACAGCAGAAACTTGCCTGCCTTTTGAAGAGAGTAATAATACCTAAATGCTTCTCTATGTCACTACTGTCACTGTCATAGTAACAGAAACAATTTTGTCTTTGTTCTCTGTCTGGTCTCCTCATATGCTTTGCTCAGGTGTACTGCATGTGTTCTGCAGTTTCCATGTGGCATTTGTGTTTCTCCGGCTTTAGACCAAATTGACAACACAGTATATGATCTGTATTGACTACCTGTTACTTTCCAGTTCTATATGAAGACCAATACATTTTCTTTTAAATTATCTAGGCAAAGTTACATAATGATGAATAGACATCTGCTAAACAATTATATCTAGATCTACTTAAGCTTTTGTTTCACCATTTACATGAGTTAGAGACCTCCACTGTTAAGTTACAGGAAAAGAAACAGATGTCCTTCTCTATTTATTGAAAAAATACAGGAGATACAGTGGGCTAGCCTTCCAAAGAGCATGCTCCCTTTTCAACATCACAGTCCCTGAAGAAAATTTTTCTCAAAATGCCATCCTCCATTTCTGAACTACCATTGTCCTACATAACAACAAAAGGCTTTATTGCAAATCTAAGATGTGAAATTTTCTTTTTGACTAGGACAGTTTAGTGTGCCAGTCACACTGTGCTATGATCTTGCATGTCTTGGGTCATTACTCTAAGCCGCTCAGTATATGAACTCCATCTCTCCTACAGGCTTGTGAGCTCTGATTCTCCATCTGCAAATACAGCATCCCTCTCTTACCTTCACTCCAGCTCAGAAAGGTTGCATAACAGATCACACCATGAGATATGGTTATTCATTCAGTATGCCTGCATCTTTGTGACCAGGCACTACTCTGTCCTCCAGAAGAGACAGAGGAAGTGTCCTATGGAAAATTGCAGTATATCTCATCAAATTATCGGTTGCTAATTGTCCTCTCAAGATACTGACCTCTATTCTGGATTATTATATCATCTACTATAGTTCTCTTTTAATCAGTTCCCCTGGTGTGACCTTTTCAATAAGAAGTCCAGTGATGTATGCGGTCGTTATTTATTTATTTATTTTCCATGTCCATTTAGCATCTGCTCTTGCTAAGTACAGTTCCTCTCTTTCAGGGGTTTCTGGCTACACGGGGGTCTGAAAGTTCAGCTAGAACCCCTGCAGGATAAGGCTTACATACTCTTCTGTGCTTTGTGAATTGCTGGAAATTTTCTCAACCTTTATATAATAAGAAATAATTACAATAATTACTATTATTAATAATGCAAGATCTCGGAGAATATAAGCGCTGGTAAAACAGAGCATCCAAAAGATTTCTGTGAGCATAGAGATGCTTCCCCAAGGAAACAAAATGATCAGAGGAAATATCTTGAAACCAATGTAACTTTTGGGAGAAATTTGATAATTCTAACATACTTTTGGTGCTCTATGGAACAACAACAAAAAATGCCATTAATTATGATAATTGTTGATTATTTGTTAGGCAATAAAACTACAGTCAGAGTAATTAATGATTTTTAATTTTCAAAGCTTTAGGATACCCAGGTGAAAAGGATTTGGTGGATTTCATTTAGTCTCTGACTGGAGAGATTGCACAAACCCAGCACAGTGCACATTTCTTTCAGTGGTGCAATCTATAAACTGTGGACCAAATGTGACTGGGCAATTAATTTTCTCTATTTAGGTGCCTGCCAGAAAAACTTCAGCATGGATCTCATTCTGTCCAGAATATCAGTGTCCAGACTATTTTGAGCATCTGAGTATAATTGGTAAGTTTTGAGCATCTTGAATAGATATATTTTGTTCAATAGAAGCAGGTACAAAAGTTTACTTTCAAGGTCAAACCAATAATTTTTAGCAAAGATCCCAGAAGAAAACTACCGCATTAATCTAGAGATTTCCATGAAGTTGACGCTCATATACCTGCCTAAGCCTTTCCAGTTTTCACAGCTCTTTACTAGTGTTTGTGATCTTGTACACCGAATAAAACCTACCCCAGAGAAGAAAGTACATATTAGACCTAAGTAGATTTCATAGAGAGACCACAGGCTCCCAAATTACCACAAATTACCTTTAGTCTCACGAACACTTGGGAAGGTAGGGAGAGTCAGAGGTTTTGAGTACATCTTGGGGCAGAAGGTAGCACTGGGAGGAAGGACAAGGGAGGTAGCAACTCCCTGGATTTGATAAGGAGCACAGGTATATTGCTCCTTCTGTTGAACAGGGCTCACAAATCACAGCTGGAATCCACTGCAAATGAAATTCATGTATTTTGGGGTAAGTATCTTAGTTTCATTATATGCTTCTTGAAGTGCCTCCCAAAATCTCCCAAATAGCACAAGGAGAATATTTTCATACGCAAAATTGCATTTTCTGTTCAGTGATTAATTTTAGCTTTAGTACCCCAGCGTCTTTATGCTTTGATCTCATGCTGAATCCATGAATCCAACCCTATGCTGCTTCTCCCCTCCTCTGGCCTCCTGGGAAGGGCTTTTTTTTACAGTAGAAACACCTGTTTCAGCTGGCAAAGTGGTAACACTGGGCTGGATTGTCAGCTTTTCTGGGTTGCTGAGGTTTTTATGAAATTAGACATATTTGTCTTGATGTTTAGTAGAGAGCATGAAATTCAAATCTGTGTGTTTGGCATTCCACAGGCCAGTGCTTTAATATTCAATGACATAACTTCATTGCAGTTTTGACAACACTATAGAGGAGTTGTGCTTACCATTGAAAATTAAAGCCACTGAAAGAGTTGACAACAGCAGAATTGTGAATGCTTCCCGGCTCCTGAAGTGATTGTTATTCCAGTTTGTCTAGAAGTGCTTATTGTGTTTGTAATACCGTCAGTTCCACTTAAGGACTACTTGAAGTCAATGCAATACAGGTGAGTATTACAGAAATCTTTCTTTATTCCTGAATATTTCTATCTCAGTGGCTCATTTGCATTTTCATTTGCCGATATGATTATTGATTAGATTATTGCTTGACATCCAGGGCTGGTGTTTGTATCTATCTACCCTATCTACTAAGACTCTCATCTGGTCCTTGTCTCCTTCATATTTTAGCATCTCAAAATCACTCACAGGTTTTTATCTTCAGCTCTGAGTGAGGGAAGTGCTGTCTCTGTTCCAGAAATTGGAGATTTGTATGCAAGCCCACGAATTATGAAAACTCTCTATCCTAATTTCCTGTACATGATAGTTTCACAGACTGATCCTGCTATGGTTTCTGCAGAGAAAAGAGATTATGTACTGAGCATCCAAACTCTGGTCTAAAACTAATAGCAGTTGAAAACATTATAAAAATCAACCTCAAAATTATAATAAATTCAAAGTAATGCAACTATAGAGCTATAAAATAAATATTCATAAAAATCAGGGAACTAAGAATTTTGCTTTTCCCAGTAACTTTAACATGCACATCAGAAGGCAAAATTATTTTCTCACATCTGCTCTGTTGATCTCATTTCTTCATATTGTGTCATGTAAGATCTCTACACTTATATGTAAGACCAAGCTTGAATCTATCCTTAACCAATATGAGGCATGTGAAACACCCCACCTTATATCCATCATGCCTTCCAGTTCAAAGGAAAGCTCTACTGACAGAGCTTATTTCTCAAGGGTGACATTAAGACATAGCCCATGATCCTTTTATGAAATGAATCTGCAACCTGATTTTCTCGTTTTTATCAAATCTTCCCCCTGCAGGCCTGGAGACCTTCAAGGGAAATGGTCAGATGATATGGAGTAGGACAGTTATCCAGATCCTTCCATTGGGAAAGGTGCTTGGCAGCCTCAAAAGCTTGCATGCACTGAGACTCCTGATTTCAAATGCTGGAGTTTTCACTAACTTAATTTAAACTTGTTAAAAATTCAGTGAAAATTTTTACTTCAGTTAATGTAATATAGTATTCTGCCTTACTGTGTTACAGTTATATAAACATTTAAACAGTGAAATAAAAGCAATACGGAATGAATATTCATATTAATGAAGGGGAAAAAAAAAAAGATTCATTCCCACAAGATATGTGAGACACATTGAAATAAATATACACAAACCAAATTCTGCTTACACTACCAGTGCCACAGGAAAGTGGGGACTTCCTGGTCACAAAGTGCAAGGTACCTCAGAAGTATTATTTCATTACATATTGAACTATAAAATAATTAAGCTTTCTTTTCCTTATTGTCATTACAAAGCTGGCAGATGAAACATCATCTGAACATCAATTAAAATTTTTTTTTAGGTTAGGAATTTTCTTTCCTTTTCCATCCCACATTTACTTGTTGCCAATTTACCTTCAGATACTCTTCTGTCAACAATCTCCTTTAACCTAACCATTTTTTCTTCCTCCCTGGTGCTTATTTTCCTTTCCTGTCTCTCCCAGGCACTGCAGTAAGCAGCTACATTTCTTTTCACCCTCCAATATGAAGTAATTCTTGGTTATACTCTCATGCAAGTTTTGGGTTGGATTTCACGGCACTAGTGATTTAGTCTTTGCTAATCACTTAAGCAGTGACTGTATCAATGGAAGGAAGAGGGCAAAACCAATAGTGGTTCGATTTATACTGATACCACTGTCCAAGACTGAACTTAAAAATCACTGCCTACATCCCTCTACTGAGTACTGGCAGAACCTAGATGAGTCATTTCAGAGATGGCCTTTAAATATGAAAAGGCCAGGTGAGCTGCATCCAACTCTAAAAATATGCTCAGTTCCACCTGCAAAGCACAGATGATTGTGTGTCTTTTTCCATGCATTTGCTTTATTTTGATGATCAATATAAACAAAAAAGATAACATGCAACAGAGAAACAGAGAACTCATACTCCTGGGTCAGAACAAGCGCTAATAGGTTCACTGTCCTGTCTCCCATAACAAGAAACTTGCCTGCCTCAGAGGAAAACGCTTAAGTATCAACACATGACAGAAAAGAAGAACAAACAAACAAAAATAAACATGAATCAAAAAAAAAAAAAGACTGTTACAGGTTACTGAATAAACTTTCTCCAAGAAAATACTATTTCTTAAACCCTAAAAGGTGGCAGTTGGCAAATGCTTACTACAATTCTTGGTATTCATCTGCCTATGTGTCTCATCCTTTGAATTATGACAACCTCTAGGAGAACTGGGCTATCCAGCCATGTGGTCTTAATATTTCAGTGCTTGTTACTTCTAGTACTTTTATTTATTTCCTTAAGAGCCCAGTACCTGAAGGGGGCCTACAGGAAAGTTGGGGAGGGGCTTTTCACCAGAGAGGGTAGTGATAGGACAAGGGTTAATGGTTTTAAACTGGAAGAGGGGAGATTGAGGTTAGACATCAGGAAGAAATTCTTCACCATGAGGGTAAAAAGGTCCTGGAATAGGTTGGCTAGGGAGGTTGTGGAAGCCCCCTCCCTGGAGGTGTTTAAGGCTAGGTTGGATGGGCTTTGTGCAGCCTGGTCTAGTAGGAGGTTTTCTTGCTTATGACAGGGAGGTTGGAACGTGATGATTTTTTTACGGTCCCTTCCAACTTCAACCATTCTGTGATTCTCTGATAAGCTGGTCTCTTGCTCCTTCTTGCAGATGATCTCCATGCCAAGTTTTCGCTTTCCCAAATACTGAAGCAAACCATCTGAAATGGTCTTCAGGCATGAAAAGTGCTTGCAGTTCCTTCGCTGCAGATAACTCAAGTCTAGAGGTTGTAAAGCATTCTGTGAACAACAACAAAAAGTCTATTCAGCTGAGGGAGTGAGAGGTGTTTCAGCCTAGAGAAGTATTTCTCATGCCCAATTTTTTTTTTTTTTTTAACTGCTAAAAGTGCTATGGCTACTCTGTAAGGGTCTTTTTCAGAGTTTTGCCAGACAATACCCTCATGAAAGGCACCAGACCTCTCTGCAGCAAACAATCAAGTTCAAAACTAGTCTTACTCTTCATGAACATCTTTCTCCAGACTTCAAAAACCTGGAAGCTTTGGAACCTTGTGTTTTCAAACAACTTCTTTCCAAGAACACTTTAAAAAAAAGTGGAAACTATTTCCCCTTGCTGGTGTAAGAGGTGCTCAGATGGCTTTCACTTTCTTTTTCTCTGTCAACCTCTTCCCAGTGGTTGAATTATTTTAAATAATCCTGATAGAAGCCTACAAAATCTTGCTCCATAGTTGTTTTTTGTGTTGGTTTGGGTTTGTTTGTTTGTTTTTTTGTTTTGGGTTGTTTTGGTTTTTTGTTTTGGCTTTTTTTGTGTGTGTTTGGTTTTGTTTCTTTGTTTGTTTTCCTGTTCAGAGAACTAGTGTGGTGCAGAAAAACGAAGCAGGCTCATATCTGGAGTGCTGAGTCTAGTTATGGTCTCTCCAGCACAGAGAAATGGGCATACCAGAGCAAGTCCAGCAAAGTGCCACAAAGATGATAAGTGGTCTGGAGTATTTGGTCAAGCACTGAAACATCCTGCCCAGGGAGGTGGTTGAATCACCATCCTTGGAGGTATTCAAGAGACATGTAGGTGTAGCACTTCAGGGCATGCTCTGGTGGCTGAGGTTGTGGGGGTTTTTGTGGGGGTTTTTTGGTGAGTTGTGTGGTTTGTAGTTTTTGTGGTGGATTGTTTCGGGGTTTTTTGGGGTTTTTGTGTTGAGGGTTGGACTTGGTGATCTTGGAGGTCCTTTCCAACCATGACAATTCTGTGATTCTGTGATGTGGCATGTGAAGAAAAGCTGAGAGAGATGGGAGTGTTCAGCCTGGGGAAGGGAAGGCTTAGGAGGATCTTATATCAATGTTTATAAACTACCTTAGGAGAGGTAGCAAAAAAAACAGGGCAAGAGGTGATGGGCACAAGTGGAAACACAGAAAACCGTATGTAAACAGAAGAAAAAGCTTTTTAACTGTGTGGGTACTCAAACATTGCAACAAGTTGCCCCAGAGAGGTTGTAGAGTTTCCATCCTTGAAGATGTTTGAATCCCAGAAGGAAATTATCCTGAGCAACCTGCTCAAGGTGACCCTGCTTTGAGCTGAGGCTTGGACCAGAGGAACTCCAGAGATGCCTTCCAATCTCAACTATTCTGTGACTTTATGATCCTTCCTTTCTTTGAATCCCTAATGCAAATGCAGAGAGGAAATAGATTTTAGTCCACTTTAATTTCCTGGCATTAGGCTGTTATTCCTCCAGAATGGTTGATTCTATCCTTGGATATTCATCCTTGTGCCCATACTGTTCAGAAATATGGTGGTTCCCAGCTGTCATATTTAAGCCAGTCAACTTTTTCCTATGTCACTTTGCTGACAGTTTTTCTTTCTCAAAATCAATGTCAAAACATAATCACTGATATTTTTTGGTTTAGGGGTTTTTGTTTGTTTGTTTGTTTTTAATTCTTCTTTCAATCAGCTTTAGGTCCTGCTAATGCTAACAGGATTTTAGTTTTAGTACTTGTTTAGGGATTGATTCTACCTGTTGCCTTTAACCCTGCAAGTCATTCTCTCAGCATTAATTATTCCCTCTCGTTAGCTCACACAAGGTATGGAGGATTGGGCTCAATTCAAAACCCAGAAATAAATCCTGAATTGTCCAGAAAAGAACCCTATGAATTAGCATATGTATTTCATGAGTAAAGGCTGACTAAATGCTTATTGAATATAGGAGGAGTCCTCCAGGAATATCTGCGCAGTCTTAGTAGTTTCAGACTGTTCTCACAGGAGCTACTTGTCATGAATTCTAGTCAGCAAGATTGCATTTGTATTTCATGTTGGTACATGCATGGTGCTTATGGAAGAAAAAGATCCCTCTTCTGACACCAATCTCCAAGGCTTTGGTTTCCTGTCCAAATACTGACAGGTTGACAGATATAAAGCTCCCCATTTCTCAGACAATATTGTTCTGATCATGATGGTTTTGATGAAATTCCAGCTTTATCCTCAATCCATTTTATTTTTTATCATGGTGATCGCTTCCTAGTTTCCCTCGGATTACTTAGTAGCTCAGCATCAATAGACAGTGGTACTAAAGGGAATACACTTTAGTGCTTGTACAAAGACCATCCATCATGAAGAGATGGATTTGGGTATTTTTATAGGATTCTCCTCCATGGTTGGCTGAGTGCTGTTCTGCTGCTGTCTAACATGGAGGGATTATAGGTGTCTCACTGTTGTATCTGCTGCTTTCATATGGCAAAGCAGGGTGGTTATTAATAGTGATTGTTTTCAGCTGGAGCTTTTAAAGCTTGTAATACCAAGACATAGACTTCAAAGTTATTAAATGAACTTCCAGTTCTACAGCAGAGATTATAGAGTCTAGCTCTGGGCACTTATTTTGCCTCAGTTTCTTCTTTTTCCCTGGGAAACCAGACTTTATATTGAATGCTTTTTCACCATAGTGCTCTCCTTTAACAGACTGTTTTCTAGACATATAATTTGAAACAATGCTCATCTTTCATTAATTTTTTGACGTTTTCTCTGACAATTTATACTCTTGATATCAGCCTCTTCATCATTTTTCAGCTCACTCAGCCTTTCTTATAGATAACAGCTTTCTATGAGGGTCTTCACCCATTCCTCTTGCCTAGGATTATTACCTGAAGGTATTTCTGAATCCTAGAACTTCTTGTCCCTTATTTTCCTTTTTCCTTACATAAAGAACTCAGTCCCAGGTTTCCACTGATGAGCACAGGAACAGAAACCTGCACATTATTTCTGCCATGATGGGCTCAGAGCTATTTAGGAATGAGGTCTTGCAATGATAAAAGATAGTGCTAAGAAAATACTAGCTCAACCTTTGTTAAATTTAGGAATTCAAGAGAGAGAAGATCACTGCAAGTCTGCAATGGCCCTGTGCACAGTGGTGTGTGCAGTTCTGTTTTTCCTCATCTCTTAAAGAAACTAACTAGGAAAAAGGGAAAAAAAAAGGATCACAAGTATAAAATAACATCCATATGCAAAACTCCTAAGCCTAAGAAAAGAGATGACTGAGAGATGATATGATAAAGGTCTATGAAAACATTGTTCACTGAATTTTCAAAATATGAAATAAGTCACAAAATGAAGCTGACAGATGGGAATTTATAAATGAACAAAAATAAGTGCTTCAAACTCCTTGCCACAGGATCTCGTGAATGTTAAAATTCCTATGGGTTTAAAAAAGAAATGCAATGAGGTAAAAATCCATTGAGAGCTATTGTGCCCAAAGATACTTCTTTCAGTCCAGGAATAGCCTGAAACAACAAACCCTTGGGAAAAGTTCTGGAGACATAACACTTCATGCTTACTCTCTTCTCATGCAACATTTCTTGTCCTCTAGCTCTTCAGTGGAATTGGTCATTAAAAAATATTTAAAACTCAGAAACGTTATTTCAATAGAAATACTCTGTCTTTATGCAGGTACATCTGTATGAAATACTGCTGAATTTTTTTACTTTACATTAGTAAAGTACATTAGGAGAAACTTTGAGAATTACACGTTCTGCTTGAAAATCTTAATGTAATATTTAAATTTAACATCTCAAAACACATTTGAGCAAGGAAAATCTTTCATATGAAATGCATAAGTACTCACTTTTTTTTTTTTTAACAAATTGTTTTTCACACACTTGAAACAAGTGTTTTTATAAATATTTGGGGGAGGCAGGGGCATTCCTAAATATTTTTTTCAGGTCTTGCATTGATATCATGTGCCACTGTTTCTATAGCATGACATTTTGTACAGTAAAGTCTTTTCACTTGTTTCTGCATCAAATAATATTATTACCATATAATTTTAGCAGGCAGACCATAAGGACCTCACATTATTAAAATATTCTATTTCACTCCTTGAGTAGGATTATTATCCACATTTACATTGTCTAGTGATTTTCTTCTATCTCTAGTTTTAAAACTCCAAGCCAATGCGTTTACTGAAAAAAATAATAAAATAAAATAAGCCATGTTACTGCTCAAACTATTTTTATATAACTTTTTTTTTTCCTCTTGAAAATGCCATTTAAGCAAAACCAAAATGGTTCTGGAATGTGCTAATTTTGATAAAATTCTTCATGGAAATTTTTCTAAACAGTTCCAGGTGGCAGTGATAGCTGTGTTTACCATGCTTCTGACATTTCCCTCTGCAAATATTCTCTTTTGCATGAAATTCCAGATTACATTTTCTTCTAAATTAAAACATCTAAAAAAAAAAAAAAAAGTCTTTAAGACTTGGAATCTTTCTGAAAATTCCATTTTCTGGCCAGCTCTATATATCACTTAAAGAATAATTTTTCGTTATTAATCCCTATGTTTTTCCTTATTTATAAAGCATAGTGAGAAGATGAACTATTCAGCTGGCAGATATATTTATGGCACCACCACTTGATACCCATGAAAATTCCAGAAGGAAATCCATTCCACATTTGTCACTCATGCAATTTGCCATGCTGTGGACCAAGTTCACTGGAAATGTGGAGCTGTACCGAGCCAGACCAGAGCCCCAGTTTAGAGGACATTGCCCATAAAGGTTTCCAGACAACCCTGCAGCATCTCTTTGACCTTTGAACCTTGCATGGAAATGTTCTTGTACTCAGCAGAGACCACGGGAAAAAAAAACAACCAGGATGGCACAGATTGTGAAAGTACAGAGTTTAGATTGTGCTAAGAGAGGGAATACAGCCATAGAATGAGACCCCAGAGAGCCTGGCTCAACATGGACTGTGCTGTCAGAGAGGTGTACCTCCAGATGAACGGGCACTAAGCAAACTGTAACGTGAGCTGGCCCTTTCTGTGATCGTCTGTGAAGTTCCAAGAAAATAAAATCTCTTTCCCCTCAGGAAAAAAAAAAAAAGGGGAAAAAAAAAAAAAAAAAAGGTGCTGGAAGTTAAACAAAGATGTAGCTACAGCCACAGATTCACAGGACACAGACTTAGCTGCACTCAGGGGAGGATGAGAAATGCAGTCTGGCACTGGCACTGTGTAATCACTTCTCAAAAACCCCCAGAGCTACAAAGTTTCACAACATGATATCTTCATCACAGTAAGTAATGACCTGACATTCACTGAAAAATTCTATCCACATCCTCTTTCCCTTCTGATCCTTCATGTGTGATAAGGAAATGCTGTTTCCCTCACTTTAGAGGGGCCACTGGACAAAAAATATCTTGGCCAACATTGCATGGGAAGGCAGAGCAGAAAGTCAAAGCTGTTTTGCCCAAGTGTCACCCTCTGATCCTCATGTTGCTTCACAGCCCTTTTTGCCTCTGAAACTAGATTATTATTATAATATTTTCTTTTTCCCTACTGTTATCAGTCACTTCCATGAAAGGAAGCATTTCACTGTTTTCCATTTGGGCATCATCATCACATTCCCATGTGAGTGCTCAATGCCACAGCCCAAAGGGACCCAGCAGAGCAGGAGCTCAGTCCTGTGATCAGCTGGGAGACACCAGCCACATACAACAACACCGTGTCTCAGGGAACAGCTTCAGAATTAACTCTAATTCCTCTCCAACCTTCAGCTGGGGAATTCAGAGAGAGATGAGGTATCAGGGTAGGGGGAGGGGAAAGGTGAGGCATTTTGTCATTAACAATATAGCCTCACTTATCACTTACAACTGGAAGTGCAGATAGCAGTTATTAAAAGATGTACCATTAGTGCAAAAGCTCATTACTATGCTGTAATCCTTGTAAGCATTTGTGACTGATACGAAAGGAGTTGGCAGTGTGTAGAGGTGGTTGTTTGTTTTTTTTCCTTCCCTTTTTATTTTTTGTTAAATATATCTGAGATTGAAAAAGGAACCAAAGATTCTGGGATTGAAATATGCTTAGTGAAAATCCTGTTTTCAACCTAACTGAAAAGGGTGTTTATAAAGGGGCTGAAGAGTCATGTATGAGTATTTTTCCCTGTCATGCAAAAAAATTGAACAGAATTCCCCTTTCTAAAAAGAGGTAACATCACCTAGAATGGTGTTCCTCAGATTTTTTTGTTTGTTTGTTTACATCTGAGTTATTTTCTCTAACCACCTTTGTCTTTCCCTTAGGTCCAGATTATTTTTTTTTTCCTACCTATGAATATGAATTTTTTCCTTCACCCATTTCCACATATTCTTTCTTCTCCTCTAAACCAGAGATTTCTGTATTAAAGAACTATTCCCAAATCAAAATAAGACACCTTTCCTGACATTTGACAACCTTAACCTGGCAGCTATTAGTCTACCATTTCAACCACTGAAATATTCCTTATCTGACCTATGGTTTCTTTCCACCCACACCACTGACCTCCATTTTAATTGTTGGCAAATAATTTTATTTTTCTGTGTGTTTCAGTGCTTCAGGAAAGTCAGGATAAGAACATTTCCTTGTTTTATTAAGTTCTCTAAGAAATATACAAGGAAAAGAGCTATAAAAAGCTAAGTAGTACTACTGGTAGTATTAATAACTATCATAATGGAGATAGAATGAGCCTGTGTTCCAAATTTTAATGTTCTGGTTTGTTTTCCATGAAAATACCATTACAGAAATGGAAGTAATATGACAGAAAGGAAGATAAGAAACCAGCATGGAATTGTTTATTTTCTTCTACTAACCCAGAAAAATAGATCTACATGATACTGGCTACCCAAAGTAATATTTTCTTCATTCCAAGACAGTATAGATGGCAGTTACACTCGGTATTCAGACACTTAGGTTTTCAGGTATTAAAAAATGGGTTTTATATCTGAGCTGTGTGAGAATGTTTCTGTTATAGTCCTTACAGTTAATGGAGCCTAGAGAATCATTCTGCTAACACCAAACAAACATCAAACACATCAAACAAACAAAAACTTGGTCAGCCAAATAGCCCTGTGTTAACTAGATTTCCATTAACCACAACAAGCTTGCAGATCCCAAGGGGTCTCCTCAGTTTTTCAAACACAGGCACCTACTACTGTTTTGAGATGCCCAGGGGTATCCTGTGAGGCATCCAGTAGCCAATTCCAAAATGTTATAGATTCCCACTAGGTATTACATGATAAGGTCCAGGCCAAACACACTTCAGATACCCTGAAGACCCTTAGACTTAGAAAACTTAGAAAGAAACATCTTATATGGAAGTTTTATCTGCACAGAAATCACAAAGAAAATTGAGATCACTTAGTTTCAATGTTTCCTCTCCACTGTCATTTAAGATCAATGGGTCAATTGAGTAAAATCACCTTGATTCAGGATTACAAAAATGCAGATTCTTTCCATTCTGAACACACAAATAGAACCAAGGGAGGCTGTATGTTGGATACCCATCTGCTTTCTGCTTCTTGTTTCTCCTGTCTTCAGAAAAAAAAATAGATACATTTTCTTGGCTGTACACATATCAGCTCCAAGGGAATATTTAATTCATGTCACCTTAATGGGTAGAAACACTCTTTACGAGCTAGAATTTCAAACAAATAGTCATGAGTGCAAGGCTGCCAACACCTGATTGAAAGGCTGATAGGCCAACATGGGTGAATTTTGGACGCAGATATAAATCTCATTAAATCTATTGATGTATTAAAGCTAATGTTTTGGCAAAAAATATCTTTCAAGCTCAGCAAAAAGAGGAAACAAACCATTCTTAGCAGCGTAACAGCTGGATTCTGTCAAAGCCCTGAAAATTTTTTTACTGTAAGAGTGACAGAGCACTGGAACAGGCTGCCCAGGGAGGTTGTGGAGTCTCCTTCATTGGAGACATTCAAAACCCGCCTGGATGCGTTCCTATGTGATGTGCTCTAGGTGACCCTGCTCTGGCAGGGGGGGTTGGACTAGATGATCTTTCGAGGTTCCTTCCAACCCCTATGATTCTATGATTCTATGATTCTATGAACTAGAGTACTTGACAGGTTAGGAATATGTAAGATGGAGGCTTCCCTGTAGGTAAGAAGAGTACCAAGTGTTGCACTCTATGATGCTCTTGAAACAGAAAGAAAGAAGCCAAGAGGCTGTGAAAATAAGCTAAAGAAAAGGTAGAGAGACAGTACTTTATCTACAGAGAGCTTCCCAGAATGCTAGGCATAGTGTTTTGACTAAGGCTACTGACTTATTTTTGGACCTACACTGCTCCAGGAAAGCCTGTGGGTATTACATGTAGATTATCTGCTCGAAGAGTTTACTTGGCTTGGATCCCTGAGATCTCAGCTCAGTCCTGAAGGGCACTGCAAGGCCCCAAAGGCTTTCTAATCCCAGACGCAGGGTATGAGATTTGAGACATACACTCTGCTCTTCTGTAGTCCTGACTGGCAGTAATGAGAGATTCACCATAGAGATGGACCCACCATGGGGAAAAGACTCTAGTGCTCCAATGATACCAGCAGTGGCCATTGCTGAGGGAAAATAATGGCTTCAAAAGAGACATAATTGGGCAGGGATTCAAATACCCGTTGACAGAGAGCAAAGCCCAGAGGCAAGCCACTGGTTGCTCCTCATCTTCCAGACTGGTAGGTTTGCTCACAGATCCCCAAGAGCTGTCACATACCATCTTACCTTCCTGACGGAGATGGCTCAGCAACTCCTTCTGTCTTATCATCAGATCCTGCAGCTCACACTTCTAATAATTCTTATGAGAGTCCTTCTCTTTCCCTCCCCTCAGTCTTTCCCTTCCTCCCCTCATTCCTCTGAATGATTCATTTTGAAGTTAGAAGGATTAAACAATATGTTATCTCAAATGCTGGTAATAGCTTCAGGTTAAAACCATGCAGTCTGCAAGAGGCACCTTGTTGCTTAAGTTATGCAGAGACCAGAGGCTGCAGAGCAATAGAATCTTTTTGCAGACTTTTATCATGCCCACTCCTATAATGTATTATAAATCATTTCCTTCCCACTCAGCATCTTGGAGCTGCCAATATTCAACAGCAGGCTTTTTTTTTTTCCCTTTTTTTTTTTTTTCCCTAAAAATATATTAATATATACTTTTTTTTAAAAAAAGGCAAAATAAATTAAAAAAAAAAACAAACACACAACCCTGAGTACATTTACTGCTCAGAAAAGTGAGTGCCTGAGAAATGGTGTGAATGGTTGTGTGAATTCACCCACACAGCTCTGCATTCAACTCACAGCCTTGGTGCCTGCTACAGCCCTACTTCCTTGATATTTTTTGCTTTTGGAGTCTACGTCATTCACCCCAGTACTGCTTTATTCTTTGTTATTCTGCACTTATTCATCCTTTTAATGCAACCCTGTCAAAGCATTTTAACTCAAAGCCTAATTTTAAGCCCACTGAAGTTAATAGCAGTTTTTCTATTGACTTCAATGGACTTTTGATGAGGTCTGCAGTGCTGATCCCCCTAAATATTTCGCCAGAACTCCCTATAACCTGTTTGCTTATACCTAAAGCTTTTCATCTCCTAGGAGTTACAACAGCTTTTTGAGTGATAATGAACTCTGCTCATCATTCCTGTTTTCAGTTCTTGTTTTTGTTGGTTCTTGATTAATCTACAACTTGTGGAACATGGACAATATCTATTCATGTTTTTATTATTAAGTTAAATACTTAATGTTTATGCAAAAAGCAAAAATTCTCTATATTTTTCTTCTTAAAAAAGAAAAAAAAATGTATTTTTTTATTCAGTTTCATGATAATTTGAAATGTACTGCCTGGCATTCCAACACCAACATTTATTTCTGTGTTTTTTTGTCTTATGGATACAGTTAGTTTTAAGATATGTTAGGTCAACCTTTAATCTTTTTTACTCCTCACTTCTTCTGTCAGAAATGATAAGAGAAGTAGTGGAAACACACAAGAAAAATTATTCTCTGGACTTACATTCCTAAATAAGTTTCAAAACTCTATGAAATCTCATGAGGTAGTGCTGTCACTAAACTGCCAAAATTCAGTTCGGGTAAAGAGAGCTGAGCAAGTTTGGATATAGACGGATTAACAAAACCAAGCTGTGAGACATTTTAAGAACACACAAAAAAATTCTTCCATATTTTGAAATACTGACTAGCACTTGGTGGTCCACAGTCTTAGTTAATTCTCAGTTTTTGTACTTGCTATGGTCAGATATTTAACATATTTGTAGTGAACACATTGAAAGTGCTGTGCTAAGCACTAGTGAAAGACCTAGAAATTGGAGGTTTTCTGCCTCAGGTCAACTCGCTATCACAAAGGTAACCTGGTTGCAGGAGCAGGTTAGAAAACTCCATTCTTGTTTATTCCAGAAAAATTCAGCATAAAGCATTTCTTAACCATTCCTCAGTGAAAATCAATTGTTTCCAATTTTGAGACAGGTGTCTGTATGAGGCATGACCCTAGTTCTACTTGTCTTAAATTGCTTCAGGATTCTTTTATAGAAGGAGGCTCTCCAGTCACTTTGTCACAAGATCTAGTTGAATTACTAGATTTTGTTATTTCTCTGTTACACCACACAAGAGGAGGAAAGCAGGAGGCGGCAAAGAGCTGTAACAAAAAAATTAATTGAGGTTTACTCCACAGGGAATTAAACTGTGCATAATTTGAGGGTTATCATAGTTTTTAATCTTGGGTCATGCTCTTGGGCCTGCTTAATCCTGTTTAATATTAGATATTTTTCTTCTTAAATTATTAACTACTCTATTTCACCTCAATTCTAACTCAGAGAGAGAGAAACCTCTGCAACATAGTCCAGATCTGGGCTGGACTCTCAAATCCCACCATTATCTCTAGAGAAAACCCAGGACAATCCCACTCCTCACATGGGCACAATCTCAGATGAAGTGGATGGATTCCCCTCACTGCCCCACAGGGTCTCCATTCCCCTTCTGTGAAGGGGACTGCCCAGATCCTGCCCATGTTGTCCAGTTCCCAGGCACCCTGACAGCACTGGGTATAGGTGGATTTGCAGTTCCCGTAACACCATCCTGAGGTCCCTCTGTGATTCTGCCTTCCATCAGTGTTTGTTGTTTTTTGGGGGGGGGGGTTAAGTGCTGTTGCATGCAATACTTAGACTGGTTTATTCCTTGCTATGAATTTATACAGCACACTCAGGGTCCTTTGATTTGTACCGTAGAGCATCTCATGAACAGATCTCACCTGGGACCTGAAAGCTATGAAGGGAGGCTGAGCAGTTCACTCTCTTCTAGATGAACTATGAACAGGGTACTCCAGTGATATACAGAGAGAAGAGCTCTCTATTGAGGGGAAAGGCTTGCAGGAGTCCTGTCTTAAGAGACCAGCCAAAAAAGTGTTAAAAAAATAATGTGCATTTCCAACCCGTTCCTTTGAGCAAATAACACTGCACCAAAAACAAAAACCAAACCCAAACCAAACCAAACCCAAAAACCAACCAACCAAACAACAAAACCCCAACATAATTATCTGCAAACCAGCTTGCAAATTTAAGGAAATGAAAAGCTACTGCAGTAAGCTCAGATGACAGCCAGCCACTCCCATCCCATACATACAAGCTCACCAGCAAATAACCAAGGAGTATGGCTGAGAGGGTGCTCTCACAGATCAGGGAGAGCTTGAGGCTGGAGAGATGATACAATAGTTGATGGCAGAGACTTGCTTCTGCTTCCTCTCTGTGTGACAAAGGAATAAACCCACTCTGCTTACTGACTGCAAGTTATCCAGCCCTGAAAAGTGAAGCTTATCTGTTTGGGCTCTTTCACACAGTTTAAGTTACACAGCTTCCAAATACAAACTAATGGACGTTTATTCTCTGAAGACATGCCCTAAATGCTACATACAAAAGCAGTGTTGCACTGGGAGTCAGGCGAGTGAGGAGCTAGTCTTCTTTCTGCTCTGTGTGCAACACTGTGTCCTTATTTACTCTGTCTCCACTGTCTAATGGGTCTCTAAACTATTGAGGACATTGGCTGTCTCTGCCTCAAAGCTGAGATCAGTTGCCTTCTTTAGATATGGATTTTCCTATAGGCATTGACTGCTAATATCTCACAGAAAAATGGAGATGAAGAAGGCCAAAACTGGTATATAATTCCCTGAAAAATAACTATTCAGTGAGACTAAAGTCATGCTTTCTTCAGCAGCTGCTTGGTACCATAGGAAAGGTTCTCAGTGAAGGGTTCCTAGTTATGGATTTTTTTACTTTAGAAAAGCTGGGACTCAGATTGACATACTGTAATCCTCACTATTGAGTTCAAAAATCTTTGCTAATAAAAGGACCAGGTTAACCAGGACAGATAAGACAAACAGTGGAATGTAAGGGTTTTAAAATGTTTTTGTTTGGCTTTTTGCTTATGTCATTTTTAATTATAGGAGAGGTTTCTGCCAGCACTTGAAGGGAGATCATATTTCATCATAACGGTAGTCAGCATAGCAGGCGTAGATCAAATTCCCTTTTTCTCCAGGGAGAAAGGAATTCACTACGCAGGTTGGAGGAGAGAAAGAAACTGAATTCAAGTCTGATATTTCAAATATTAGCAGCTTATGCAAATACCAATCTCACTACATGGAATGGTAAAGGAGAAGTCACTCACTTCCTCTTCTCTAAAAGTTGGCAGAAGGGTAACCCAGGGTTTCTGCTTCTGAGCAGGCTTTTAGTGAATACCAGGGAGCTTAAAAAGGAAAAAAAACCAACTATAATCTTGGTGACACAGTAGAATGAGAGTGTCAGGCCCATGTGTTGAATATATTCTGGCATAACTATTATCCTCACTAATGGTATTTCCATGAAAGCATAAAGATAAAGGAAAGGAAAAGGAATAACAACAACATATTTTATTGTGTTGCTGTGTGTCTGATAAAGTCATTAGGGAAAACAAGAAAATGACTTTTTGATGCTGATGCTGCATAAACATGTTTTCTGAAGGAAAATGTTTTCACATTATCCTAAGAGGTGAAAAAGAGGAGAGAATAAACTCCCAGGCCTCCCACACTGAGGAGTGATTTCCCTTAGCCCCACTGACAGAGGGGCAAATGGCTTGGATAAATGATGATTGGGGTAGTTAAAGGAGTAAACTAAACCTCTTTGTCTGATGAACAGAACAGAGAGAGGAATGACTCATGAAGGCCAGAGAAAAGCAGAGTTCGTGGAAGGAACTACAGTGAACCTAGACAGCTGAGAATTTCACCTGGAGTGTTTACTTGAACAAGGAAGTTTGTCATATCATTATGAGAACTTGCTTCAGCCCATGAGTTTGACACAAAGATACCTATAATCCTCTACTGGGATAGGCTGGGTTCTAACCCAGACTTACTGTTTTCCTTATGGCCTCCATGCCAGCATGGACTGAGGCCAAGGTCTGCAATTTCCCTGTTAGGGAGCATAAAAGAAGTCTTTGTGGTCTCAAACCAAGATGTCAAGAAGACATGCTGGCTGAATAGAAAAGCTGTAGTTGTAACCAAATACTCTGCAGCCCATTCCTTCTTTGCATGTCCTGACTTTAGGTCTTTTTAGTGAGATTATATGCTTTGAGGTCAAGCTACAAACACAGACAGGGGGAAGATCAAGTGTCCCAGTGATTAAAGGACACTACTGAGATAGCAGTTCTACCTGGGACCAATACTTAATGTTAGATAGACTCCCTCTAGTTTCATATATCCATCTTTTTACTTTCTGAAACAGAAACCAGAATTGTGGCCTATGGAATGTGGATTGATTTCACTGAATAGTTACTGTGTGCAGTTTTAGTCTGCAGGGACTGGTGTTTCATGCATGTACTACCAAAAGCGCAGTGCCATGCAATGTAGTCATTCCCCTGTTCCAACCCCACAGCTTGCATGTTGAATGGATCTTGGATGCAATAGTTGAGTCCTGTAACACTCAAGCTGTGTCTCTTACATACATAAACTAGGTCATACCACACAGGCAAACAGGTATATCACTTCTCATTCTGTGTCTGTGTTGCTTAGAGCTCCCTTGGAGAATCTTTGGATCTCACTAGGAGTGATGGGGTTTCCCAGTGAGAAAGCTGTCAGCTTTAAAATATGGTATTTATGGAGATTTATATACCAAATCTAGATTTTGAATAGGAATTTAAATGCACACACACACCCCTTCCAAAACAGAACAAAATAATAGACTGAAATTGACCTTCATGTTTCAACAAGTTAGCCTAATTTTGTTACACTGAGTAACCTCAAGGGCAAAGAAAAAACTCCAGCTATCAAAGCCTTGGTTGGCCAATTAAAATCAACCAGACACTTTTTGTTTGGCTGCAAGAATGAGATGAGAATGGAGTGAGGTTGAAGAAACTCTTTTAGGGGATCCTAAAAGAGTTGATCTCATTAACTTTTCCATAGGGAACAGAAGTTTTCTGTGTTATGTTATCTGATGCCCACAGTTCATGCCAGAAGTAACCTCTTTGTCACCTGCAGCTAGCAGGCTCTTTAGATCTTTCAAGGCACAAATTAGCTGTCACATTATAGGGGGCTCTAGGAATAACTTTTCTTTAAAGGCATTTTACTCTTTACTTTTTTTTCCCCCCCAAATCAGACCTTCCCCCTTTTCTTTTTTTTCCTTCAACCTCATTTCGAAGGTCTGGCAGCTCAGATCTGTAATGGGTTTTCCTGCTGGACAGCTTTATAATTGGGACTGCAGCGATCTGAAAGCATGCCAGATGTGTCGTCATCAAACAGCAAAGCCCTCATTAGGGCCCAAGTTATAAGTGCATGTGTATGTTTTCAGAGGAACTTTCCCATTAGTGGCTAGTAGGTGTCCAGGAGCAAAGATCATCTCTTTTGTAGCTGGCCTTTAACTAAAGGATTTTACCTAGTGAAGCGAAATATTTTCCTTTGTCCCTCTGTGTTTTCCATTGTAATAGGGGTTGGTCTATATCATTTGGCTTCTGAAGTGGTGCTTGGTATAACAAGAAGCTGCTTTCCAAATACTAACTCTCCTTGGGTTGCATTATTTATGCAGGAGAAACAAAAGTGGGATGTTCCACTTTTACTTTTTTCCTCATAAGTCTTTCTTCAACACGACAGAGCAACCTGTCCTTTTAAACTGCACATGGCTGATCTATAATATTTAGAACAAAAACTGAATTTTATTTTATTTTAAATAAAAAGAGAGGAAAGAGAGGGAAGGGTGCTTAATGTCTTATGTGGTCTTACATCAATCTGGATTCTGCATCAAACTCATTTCATTTTTGGAAATAATTTAAAATATCTGTATCTTAGCATGTGAACAGGGAAATAAAAAAAGCTACATTAGACTACACTTTGGAGCTGTTTTGAGAATAAATTTTTTAATGTAAGTTAAAGATGCTTGAATACTGAATGTAATTTTGGGCACCACAATATAAAAAAGGACATCAAGCTATTGGAGAGTGTTCAAAGGAGAGCCATGAGGATGGTGAAGGGTTTGGATGGGATGTTTTATGAGGAACAGCTAAGGTCACTTGGATTATTCAGTTTGGAGAAGAGGAGGCTGAGGGGTGACATCGTTGCAGTCCATGGCTTCCTCACGAGGGGAAGAGATGGGGCAAGTCCTAATCTCTCCACTCTGTGACCAATGACAGGAGTCAGGGAAATGGCAGGAAGCTGAATCAGGGGAGGTTTAGGTAGGATATCAGGAAAAGGTTTTTCATCCAGAGGGTGGCTGAGCACTGGAACAAGCCCCCCAGGGAAGTGATCACAGCACCAAGCCTGCCTGAGTTCAAGAAGAGTTTGGATGATGCTCTCAGGCACATGGTGTGATTCTAGAGGTGCCCTACACAGGGACAGGAGTTGGACTCGATGATCCTGATGGGTCCCTTCCAACTCAGCATATTCTATGATTCTATGAATGAAAAATAGTCTTTAGGTACAAAGTAATTAAATCTTTATGCAGAAGAACCATAGTAGATAAGTCTCTAAACAGAACCCAAGTGAACAGATTAGCAGTTTTTGGTGGGGTGGCTGCTTCTTTTTTTTTTTTTTCTTTTTTTTTTTTTCCTTTTTTTTTTAATTATAATACAGAGATTTATAAATAAAATGAGCAGGATGTCCTTCACCAACCTACTTTTCATTCTTTCAGAAAATGCTTGTCAAAACCGCATGTTTATGTGAAGATCTATCAGTTCTAATAAAATTTCATTATGAAGAAACCTGAGAAGACTGTTCTGAGGAGCTTGTAATGGAACAGAACGTTCAGATGTTTCCATTTCAGTACAATCCTTTTTCTGTCATTTTAAAGCTGCTTATAGTGTATAAAATCAAACATGAACATTGCAATGAATCATTTCACTTTCTTTGAAAAAGCAAGTTTCAAATAAAAATCATTATTATTTTATTTCAGTCTCTCATTCCCAAGTAAATTTCACATTTGTTCTATTATTATTATCCAGTTAAAATGAGTGAAAACTATAGAAATAAAGTCATTTCCTGTGAAACAGAAAATAGATTTGCAACCCGGCTCTACTTCTAAAAGCAGATTGGTCAAAATGTGAGTGGACAAATCTGTAGATACATGAAATGGGGTTCATGTCATCTATTGTTAGACTTGAATATTTCAAAGAAAGTGTCTGGACTATCTCTATGATTCATGGAGAAATATAGATGTCACCAGAGGATTCACCTCATGATTTGTAGAATAGGATGAAGTTCTGGTGACAGGAAGCTCACCATCCTGCTACCAGGTATACTTTCTGGTTATTCAGCACAGAGATATAAAGAAAGGATAAAAATGAGAAATATTTTCTTTTAATAGGAATACAGGACTTCAAGGCTTCTGAGTATTTTATTTTTGCTCTTTTCTTGTTAGAATTCATGTCAAAACTCAACAAACTTTACCTTACTTTTTCACCTGAGTTCCCAATGCTGTTGTTCTGGACCAGATCCCCCAATCTGGTTCTGTATAACAGAAACCAGGCTGTTGTAACCCTGTCACTAAAACTGTACAATGTCAATGACAGCTGCACGTATCACCAGGTAACAGTTTCACTTTCAGAAACCTCAGCTAGATATAGATACAAATGAAAAACATCATTTCTATCCTCAGCCAACAGACCTGACAGAACAAGAAAGAATCTCAGTGTACAAGAGGACATGTCATTCACTCCTTCCACATCATTCTGATTCTGACCTGTTGTAATAATACAGAACTGCTCTATAATGATTTTGGATATGCACAATAGCAAATAGGACCATAAACTAGTCTATATTTGTTAATAAAAGCAGATATATGAGTCACAAAAGTTAAAGATACGGTCCATTGCCATTGTTGTAGTTGTTCTTTCTTTTCTTCTCTCCTGTTTTTTCTCGCTCCTATTTCCATTCTCAGTCCAGTTGTGGTTTACATAATTATAATACATACTGTCTCCTGGCTTCTAATACTTCCAAATCCTGTCCAGCAATACAACTAAAGTTATGAGCTGAAAATGTTGTTCAATACAAGGAGAAACACTCTTTTAAAAGAAAAAAAAAAGCTCCTTTATGAAGGCTTTCTTGATCATGACACCTTTACCTCATCCCCTGAGGAAACTAACAAAAATAAAATAAAATTTAAAAAAATGAAAACACAAAGAGGAAATCCAGTACTGTGCATTAATTCACAAAGAGAAACAGTGAGCAAAGTACTGGGCTTATCATTGACTGGAATGAAAAAAGATTACCCAAGAAATCTATCCCTTCTTTTAATGCAGAGCTTTTCATAGACTTGCACCAGAAATTAATCTGAACCTAAAAAATTACTTGTGTAAAAGAACCACTAACAGGAAAACCAACAAACCACTTCAGGATGAAATTATTTCTTTATTGTACACCTACATAAATGCCAAGATTAAACTCCTTACATCATATTTACTTTTGGCTTTTGTTTTAAGGAGTATCACCACTCTTTATTTTTCTATTCTGTTGAGAAATTCAGATTTTATGATGGAAAAGGTGTCCAAAAATCATCTCAAGTTTCATTCTTTCTAGAAAACAGATCCATTTAACAAGTATGAAAGAAACAATTTGGCATTTTGGCCCACAGTAAAATATTGGATGGGTTCACGTACATTTTTTTGGTTTATAACATCAAAATATGAGACATCTAAAATATATTTGTGACAGCTGAATCCCAATTCCATTGAAAACAATAGCAAATTTATCAGTCATTTAAGATAATTTGCCCCAAGCATCTAGAAGCTTACATCAGAACTCTGTGACAGTACTTTGGTTCCCTGGAATCCACAAAACTGAGCTTCCTGTCTCTAATACTGACAATTGGTGGATGCTGAGGTAAGGCAAACATGTAGCAGCATTTTGTCAGAATATTCTTTCAGTCTTGAAAGCTAACTTCAATTTGCATTGCAGAGATTTCCAAGATAAAATGTGGCCTTTTTTTGTGTTAGCCTTGATAGCTTTTTCTTTCATGAAGAGCTTTTTTATGAGCCTATACAGATATTTAATCTCCAAATATTCCTGCAGCAAGGAGTTCAGCAACTCATCAGACTTTTAGTCTGTAGACTCAGAAGAATACCCCTCATTTGTTAGATTTGCATTTGCCTTTTACTGATTAAATTTGATGTCCTCTGTTTTTTGTGTTGAAAATATGGTCATCAGGTGTAATCTGTAGAGCATAAATTCTAAAAATCTTGTTTACCTCTATGTCCTTTGCATCAGGCTCATAATAATTTCTGCTATAATATCTCAGAAGAAGTCCAGCATTTATATACAAGAGAAAGCTCAGTAGTTGTGGATCATTGTTTCTAAGACCAACTCTTCAATTAGAGAGAGGCAGATACTAGCTGAGGATTAGTACAGTTACTTAAACAAGTGAATGTTGGGATCAAATTAACTGCAGTAACTATGAGATGGTGATATTCAGGATCATGAGAGGAGGTAACAAAGCAAGCAGCAGGATCATAAGCCTAGAATTCAGGTCAGGAGATTTTGCGCTGTTCAGGGACCTCCTTGAAAGAATCCCATGGGATACAGCCCTGGAGAGAAGATAGTTCCAGGAGAGATGGTTGATTTTCAAATACCTCCTCTACGTACTGGAACAGTCCATCACAACTAGGGTGAAAATCAAGCAAAAACTTGAATCCAGGAGGTCTGCATGGACAGACAAGAACCTTCTAACAAAACTCAAATATTAAAAGGAAGTGTACAATAGGTCGATGCAGGGTCAGGCCTCCTGGGAGGTATATAGTGATGAGTGTATAGTGCTGGTGTTAGGAAAGCACACTTGGATTTGACTGGCAAGAGACATGAAAGGCAACAAGAAGGCCTTCTTAATCAACAAAAGGAAAACTTACAGAAAATTTAAGCCTCCTTCTGAATGGGGCAGGGGACTTGCAACATGGTAAAAGGTGAGGTACTCAATTCTTTATTTGCTTTGGTCTTTCCTGGTGGGATTTAATATCAGGAATCCCAAGGCACTGAAGGAATCACCAGTAGTAGTGGGATAGTATGAGCAAGAAAGATTTATTCTTGGTGGAAGAGCATCAGGTTAGAAAAAATTGAACAGGCTGGACACACAGGAAAACACAGAACCTGTTACACTCACAAATGTTGAGTTTCCTGGTCAGTCTCTTTGTGAAACCACTCCCAAATAATGTTTGAAATGTCATGACATTTGGGGGATGTGCCCAAGGAAGCAAACATCTCTCCTGTCTTCAAGAAGTATAATTAGCAGTATTTGGGTAACTGTAGGATGGTGAATCTATCCTTGGGGAGATAATGGAGTAAATAATGGAATGGAAACCAAACACATAAAAGACAAGAAGTTAATTAGGAGTAGTCAATATAGATTTACAAAGAGGAAGTCATGCCTGACAATTCCAATGCAGGATTGGTGGATGAGGGAAAAGCTGTGGATTTTGTTTCTCTTGACTGTAGTAAGGCTTATGACAGAATCAAACACTTCAATAAGTTGCCCAGATGGGCTGTGTAGTCTCCATCCATGGACATACTCAAAATCCATCTGGACATCGTTTTAAGAAACTTGCTATAGGTGACCCTCATTTGATCAGGGTGTTGAACTGAGCAATCTGATGACATCCTTTCCAACCTCAGCTATTTTGTGATTCAGGCAAGTTTGCAAGTCAATATATGATTATGATACCAATTTTTTTTTTTTTTTCTACCTATCTCAGACATAGGTTAAGGGGCTGGGCAGGGGATAAATAATATAACCACATAATATGCTCTGGAGTGTTATTAATCCCCACTTCGTAAATGTTAATGACTTTCCTGCTCATGGCTAATCTAGACAAAGAAAAGTGGTTCTGAGATTAGAAGATAAATCCTACCTTCATGGCAAGCCCAAAGGACTCTGAAGCATTTGGGAAAGTGACATGCTAGCATCAACACCAATCCTGCATCAGGATGCACCAGCACAGATATATGTTCCTGAGAGGCATCTCATTTATCACATGATCTGTGCTGCAAGATCCTACTTTGCATAGCTTTTTCTACAAAGTTCAAAGTGTGATAAGGTTGAGAATGTAAAGAGAAAAAATACCAAGAGACACTCTGTAAGGTAAACTGACAGATACCTCCTGTACCTGTTCTCACACCAACTATCTCAAATCCTGTCACTTGTAACTTTACCGTTGCTGGCCATCTTCCTGTAGTCCCTCAGACAGCCCTTCATAGGGACTAGAACAGTTCGGAAGACACCCAGGTTGTATAGTCTTCCCTAAGCAATCTTAGAGGTATAACTGGTAAAAGTTCATCAGGAAAACAGATGTGTGTCTATTCGTATCTGAATGTTTATTTAAGTAACAACAAGTAGAGGTAATTTAAGTTAAATGTTCCCAATAGTTCATGCAGAGAGAGAGAGAGAGGAGATACCAGACCAATATACATTCAATCTGTGCTTATTTACATGCATGCATATATTTTTGAGGGTATATATATAAATGCATGCAGATCCATATAAATATGCACACATATGCACATAAGAAAAGAAGAAATACACCACACAAACGTTTCAAAGAGCTATAATTAATGGCAATTTGAACTCCTATTATACTGCTTTTGTGCATGTTTGAGCGTTAGGGGTAGGGTTTTTCAATACTTTCATATTTTACCTTCTCCTGTGTCTGTCAAAAAGATTAATGGTTTTTTGGGACAAAGAAAGTATAACAAATTACCACATCAAAATAAAGGTAGCACCTTAAATGCCCAGGCCCAAGAACTTGTAACACAGAACAGGCTTTGATTTGCCATACTTTTATGGAAAGATATTAAGATAATAATAATAAAAGGAGTCAAATTATTGTGTAAATGGCTGATTCAATGTCTTTATCAATACAGACTTTATCTGGGACAGAAACTGAAGTTGCTTTCTGCCATATGCCGAGAGTGGGTCAGTTAGAGGTTTCCAGATAGCCTTACAAATGGCTGTTTCCAGTCATCCAAGCCCAATGCATCCCATCAGTAAATGTTAATTCCCTAAATCTTCTGCCTTTGCTGTTTTAAGTAAGAAAAGTTTTCCAGATATAAGATGAACCTTAAAATATCTATGTAATTTTCTAAAATCTTTAGAATACATATTTCAGTATTGAAGCATCACAGTCAAAACCCTTCCTCTTTTGCATGTTGGACTATTTATTCAAACTGATACATTAGTAATTTGAAAGCTTGAAAGCAGTATATATGGAATGGCTCAATCCTAGAGACGTTCCCAATGCTTGTAGGAAACTGAATACCCAATTATGAGTATTCTGCTTTGTCTGGAATAGAAGCTAAAATGTAAATAAAATTCATAAGGGTATCAAGGAAAAAATATATTCCTTGCCAGGCTCAGAACAATACAAAATACAATTTTTCAAATGGAGTAGTAAGAGAGGTCTTAAGAGTGGAATATTTCCATTCCTAAATTGTAATAGATAAAATGATAAAAGGATGTACAAAAAAGATCACAGTATCACAGTATCACTCTGGTTGGAAAAGACCTTCAAGATCATCGAGCCCAACCACTACCCTAGCTCTGCCACGTCCACCACTAAACCCTGTTCCTTGGCACCACATCCATTTTTTTAGATGTCTCCAGGGATGGTGACTCAACCACCTCCCCAGACAGCCCATATCACCAAATCCAACTCCTGCACCAGAACAGTACAACCCCAAAGTTCACTATGTCCCCCATGTCCCTGAGGGCATTGTCCAAATGTTTCTTGAATATTATCAGGGTTGGTGCCATTACTGCTTCCCTGGGGAGCCTATTCCAGTGCTCCACCACCCTCTGGGTGAAGAATCTCTTCCTAACGTCCAACCTAAACCTCCCCCTGCACATATTCCTACCATTCCCTCGGGTCCTATCATTGGTCACCAGAGAGAAGAGGTCAGCGCCTGCTCCTCTGCCTTCCCTAAAGAGGAAGCAGTAAGCTGCAATGAGGTCTCCCCTCAGTCTCCTCTTCTCCAGGCTGAACAGACCAAGTGTCTTCAGCTGCTCCTCATATGGCATCCCCTCCAAACCTTTCACCAACCTCATGGCCTTCCTCTGGAAACTCTTCAGTAGCTTTATATCCTTTGTGTACTGTGGCGCCCAGAACTTCACACAGTACTCAAGATGGGGCCACACCAGTGCAGAGAAAAGTGGGACAATCACCTCCCTCAATCGTCTGGCTATACTGTACTTGGTACATCCCAGGACTCGGTTAGCCCTCCTGGCCATGTTTTTCTCTGAAAAGTTAGCTTTCACTTTGAAAGTGGCAATATGAATCACTTTTATCAGATGAGGTCCATGAAGTGCTTTTCAGTTCAATAGTAATAAAGATAAAGAAGTATTATTTCAAGGCATAGACATCTACAAATCAGAAATGCTGAAAGTCTCATCTCAAGAACCTGAATTTGTAATAGATTTTTTGGGGGAAAAAAAACCAGCAAAACAAAACAAAACAAACAAAAAACCAAACAGAATTCTAGAAAGAGAACACTATTGTTCTATTATTTAAAAAAAAAAAAAAAAGTTAAATGTCAGTTCTGGGTAAGACAATTGAAATTTTTAGAAGACACTCAGCAAACAGAAAAATAAAGTGGGAAATATTAGAAAAAAAAAAAAAAAAAAAAGGAGAATAATTTAAATAAATATTTTATGGAAAATAGGACCCATGGTCCCATAAAGAAAACCTGGTTTGATATTTTGTGGTCCTTACAAGGTGCTTGGTAAAAGTAATTCTCTTACTGTGCTACCCATTATAGCGTATATATATAATATAATTTCAGCACAACATTTTGATTAAAAATATGTACTTCAGACTATTAATAAAGCACACACATCTTTCTCTGCTGCTAAGAGCTTCTAACTGACAGCTGAAAAAAATTGTTATCAATAGAGAATCACTGGTGAACACTAGAAGTTCAGAGAAAGGCTTAATGCTCATCAACATTTTAAACAGGGAGCTGGAAGGAAATATAAAATCATTACTGATAAAATTCACAGATGACACAATATTTATCCTTCCATTAGCTGGTAGAGGGATAAATATTAACAATATCGAAGCAGTCATACAAAGGCATTTAGGTTGCTTGGTAAACCCATCTCTGCCACCGTTGATATTTAATTTTGCTGTGTTTGGTTCTCTAAATGCAATTATATATATATAGGAAAAGTATATGCACCTCAGATACAGAATGAAGCACAGAATGCTGGAAACTGAAGAATTTGAAAAGCATAAGTTTAACAATGATTTTAAGAGTGGCACTGATAGAAGAGAAGCTTATGTGATCCTGGGCAGCATAAATATGGAAGAAGGGAGAAGGAGTGAAGAAAATATTTTATTTCAGCATTCAGCATTCATAGGATGGATAGTACAATATAATTGTTGCATCTGCATGAATAAAAATAAGGAGTTTATTTTAAAAAATTAGCTGGGTGCAGAAAAGAGCCACCAAAATGATTTCAAGTAGAGAGAAAATGCTTCACAGAAAGAGACTTTAAGAGCTTAATCTGTTTAGTCTATTAAAATGAAGACTGAGAGGTGACTGCAGTACAACGTATCAGTACCTTCACAGTGGAAGAATGCTGGGTATTAATGGGCTCTTTAATCTACCGGGGGAGGGCACATCAAGAACTAATGGCAGGGAGCTGAAGGCAGACAAATTCAAATTAGAAATTAGGCACAATGGAGGATAAGATTAACCAGCAACACAAACTACTGAAGGAAACAGTGTTTTCTCCTTTGTTTGATATCTTCAAGATAAGGAAATACTTTTTTACAGAAGTGTTTTGTCTGAAGTTAAATTTCTTATGGAAAAGGTGTAGCTCAGCTATATTTCTTATGGAAATGATGTAGGTCAGCAGAGGTTTGTGCAAGATAGAGGTGGTATAGGTAGGTGGGAGATGTCTCTTGAAATACACTGACCAAAAGCTGACTAAATACCATCACATTAGCACAGTGACGACTCTGAGCTAATGAATCTGGTCCCTTTATTACTGCTTCAAGTCTCAATAGCCTTGTTTTTGTGCTCTCCAGCTGGCATAAGGAACTGCACTTGTCTTTTTTTTCCTCTGGAAAGAAGTACACTTTCTTGTAAATGAGGAGATGTTTTATGCTCCTAAAAAGATAAAATACTAACATAACTTTTCCTGATACAGCACCAGAAACTGTTTCAGGGTTTACTGTTCACAGAGCTCGGTCTGTGATTTGGATTTGTGACTCAGCATAATTTAAACATTTTGAATAAAAGGACTGTGGCCATTCTCTCAACAAGTTATTCTATAGGAAACCTATATAATCCCATGCACAAGCACAGCATGATTTTTAGTATGCTACTGGACACTTGCTACATTTTTCTTTAAAAGCAGATATTTCATAGAAGCTAAGACATGGACTCAGCATACTATCCTGGAAGCTATCGAGATAATGGTTACCTACAGACTGCCAGATGCAAGGTCAACAAGGATTAGAGAAGAACTTAAATGATACAGTGAGCTCATCAGTCACAGCTGTTCATTGTCAATAAATGAACCACAGCTCTAGACCCTTCCTTTAAAACTAGTGGTCTATATGGACTGCATCTTGTGACGTTTTGTAGTTGCTGTAGTTATTCTATGTAGTTTTTTTCCTTAAAACAATTACGGTGATGAGGGTATTTACCAGGCTAAATAAAAACTATAGTCCAAATATGACAAGCACTGCATACCTATCTTTTGCAAAAAGTCCCTTACTACAGAGATCTTGCAACTGACAGTGGAAAACAAGAGGTTATTATAGCAAAGAAATTAAATGTACAAGAAGAACCAATGTGATTTTTTTATTATCATAAGCAAAAGTGAGAAATCATTGTCTGGCTTTTGGTTAGCCCATTTAAAAAATTATTTGTTCGTAGTATATACTTTTTTTTTCATTAAGAGCAGCCCCCTTCTTAGCACCTGAATTTGATGTTTTCAGAGTTGATCACTATACCACATCTTCCAGCAGATCTGATTTTTTTCTAAAAAGGACAGTATAAAGAAGTAGAAAAAAGAAATGTGTACTTAATTTTCACTTGTGTTTCTTTGTGTGAATTTAAAGAAGAAATGCACTATGGTTCAGAAGTTGCCTAAAAAATTCATCCAGTGTACTTGTGATTTAGTCCAGGTGTTTAATTAGTTTTTTAGAAATGTTCACTGTTTATGGTTACCATTTCGATGCATAGTACTATTTATTATATTTCAGATTTGTGGACAATAAAAGTGTAAATGAATCTGACCTCTTTTTTCCCCCTCTTACTGCATTAGAAGATAACCATTTTGCAGAAAGGTCCTTTAAGAAAAGTAATGTGTTTTCCCCATTTTTTCTAGTATTCATGGTAAGCCATTTGAAAAATATGATGTCAAGGTTATAAAGAAATCATAAACATCAAATTCCGATGGGAGTATGATTATGTCTGGAATCCCCAGTTTGGTCACAGTCTCCTCTGAGCTATATCTAGACCAAATGTACAATGCAATAGTGGCACCAAAGAATTCAAAGGTAAATAGAATTTACTATTGTTAGGCCTTATCCAAAGGCCAGCAATTTCTACAGGAACAAATACCTGATATAAAAGGGGTTGGATCAGGAATTCAATAAGAATTTCAAATTACAGGTTTACTTTTGAAAAAAGTCTTTGTGCCACCTGGTGCCTTAAGAACATATTTTCAAAAAACTAAAGCTTAGACTGAAGAGTGTGAAAAAAATTTAAAGCGTGATAGAAGTTATCAGTATTTTATTCAGTTTTGTTAAATGTCTATGGATTTTCAGTAGAATTGGAAAATATTTCAGTTTCTCCTTGTTTCTAACCACTTCCACTTTATAAGACCTCCAGGGTAAAGTTTTCAAGGACTCGAGTGCACTCAGCGTATTCCTGAAAAACTAACAACTGGATTAAATCTGAGAATTTCTGCCTGAGATTGCCTATGCTACATCAATCTGACGTAAAACCCTTTGAAATGTCTCAAAGAGAAGTTGATTAAACCATATATATACTTGTAAAATTTGCCTAAACTGTTCAATTTTGCATGCTTTCTAATCAGATGGAAGTGTTATAATGGCATTACTATTTTATTTTTTTATTTTATTTTATTGTATTTTAACACATTGTTCACTTAAGAGAACACAAGAAGATCAAGAACTGTCTCTATAGAAGATTGTGGAACAAGATCTATTAACCTTAAATTTGATTAAAAAAAGATAAATAAAATATTAACAATATAATAAATTAAATACAATAATTTGACAAAGTTTCTTAGACAAAGATGAACTTCTATTTGCATTAGCAGATATTGTAACAAGCAGAACAGTTGTAAAGTGCAACTTGGACTGTTCAGGCTGGACGGTGATACAATATGTTGCACTGGAGATTGTGTTGCCTGGGAGCACAAGACTTCTACAATTTGGACACTGAAGACTCTTAAGTCCTTTCGATTTAGTACTCTGTATATTACATTGCTTTACAGAAAGCATCCGTTTTTTTTCTGAACAATTGCTACCTAATGTGGATGTACTAGGCATTTATAAGACCAGTAAAAGAACTTTTTACGTGTGTTTGTTTTATTTTATTCTGGTTTAAAAATAAATATATATATATAGTCTGAATAAAAATAAAATTTTAGTGTCAATTTAATTGTGATAACACATTTGACATATTTGAGAATGAAACATTATGGCTTTTAATTTCCAAAATACCATTTTCTGTAATGTCCTTCAAAGATTAATCCTCTCTTTCCTGCTGTGTTTTCAAATGAAAGAAAAATTTCACTTTTTATTTGAATAAATTTTTCAATCTTCAGTTTGTGGCTCTTTTTGTTTTGTGTATTCATATGTGAATGAAAATAAATGAAAATAATGAAAGCAGTTTCACACTGATTTTTCCTCCTTTCCAACTCTGTAGTTTTTCCATTTCAACCTTCAAGTAAAAAACAAATCAAGAATAATGGGTATTGTTGCTCTTTTAACCATCTATTACTGGTTGCATTAATCCAAAATACTACCTATTGAGCTAGGTTTCACAAAGACCAGTTTCTTTACCAGACTGACTTGGAACATGCCCTTAAAGCATCTGTATCCATTTTTTTTTGCTTTGCTTTTTTTTTTCTTTTAAAGATCATGCTTACCTAGCACAATCTTTCAAAAATTATATGTATAGAATGCTTAATAGTATATAGAGGTATTTCTAATTCACATCAGTAAGACTCTCCTAAATACAGTGCTTTTGCTGTGATTTACACCACTGTTGCTGAGCTCTGAATCACAGTCATGCCTGTATTTACCATTTACACAGTCCCCGTGGGTGCATGTAATTTTTACAGTTGAACAAAAATAGCAGATCCCTACTTAAAGCACCTTATGATCATAGATCCTTAATTACAGCTATGTTAAAGTAACCTCCATGGTGACCAAAGTAACAATAAATAAAAGGGACTGTAAAGTGAGTAGCTTCTTCCAAAGGGAAATGTCAACCTGCACATGGAAATGTCAACAGTGTAATAACATTTCCTGCCGCAGCACAGGGCACTGAGCAGGAACCAAGGAGAAAGAAGAGCTGGTGTCTCCGTGAAGAGTGCGTGTGGAGAGAGGCTTCAGAGAAACAGAACTGTCAGTCCTCTGGGAAAAGGAGGAGAAGCTGCCAGGTGGGTGATCAGAGCTACATGTGGAGGAAGTGGACGTCTAGGGTGAGCTGAACTGCAGACCCTGGGCTTGACCACTGGAATAAAGCTATAGTGCGGTTTTGACATCAGTGCCCCTTTAGGAGCTATTTATTTTAATGTAGACCCTGCACACCCTTCTCTGGAAGCAGAAGAGCTTTTCTTTCCCCAGGTAAGTTCCTGTTTATGCACCAGTTGCGTCAGTGCTGTCAATCAAAAGAGAGTGGACTTAGAAAAACTGCACATCCCTCTGTCTCTGGTTTGGTTGTTCACACTCTGTTCTGTCTGGTAGGATGAGAACCTAGCAACAGAAACCAGGTACTCTGCAGTGGAAGGCTTGTACAAAAAAAAACAACCCAAAACAAAACAACAAAAAAACCCAACAAACCAAGAGAAGAAAACCTCATTCTCCTGCAGGCAGGGAGTATATTTGCAGTATTTTGTTTCTTTCTAAAACCCTGGTTGCATCTCCTAAACCGTGGTTTTCATGTTGCTCTGGATTCGGCTTGGTTTTTCCCGGGCTCCAGCCATGTGGGCTGCACGAACAGCTTTTCGGTACTGCATTTGCAGTGGAAGAACCCCCTGGGCCAGTCAGCTTTGCCTTTTTGCCTCTCATGCATCCACCTCTTGGGATTTCATATCTCTAATCCCTTGTTATTTTTATCACCAAAAAAAAAGGTCTTGCTTAATTTGTTGAATCTGAAAGACCATGCCTCACGCAGTGTCTGGTTTTAATGAACTCAGTGATTATCCCTGATCTGAGAGCTGCTGTTAAGAGCTCTTGGTGTACTAATACCAATGTACAGACCACTCAAACCTGAGAGAAAAGGGGAACCTGTTTATTCTAAACATTCATTAAACTTAGGACCTGTAAAAATCGGTATCAGGGCAGCTGAAATTTAGGGAAAATGGCACAGACTGAAACATGCTCAGCTGCAACCCAGGTATGTCTGTTAGTTTAACTAGTATGGGGAAGCTGAACTTCCATGGGGATTTCCAGACTGAAAATATGAATCTGCCTAGTGAAACATAAACACTATTGTATTGCATACTACTTGTAAATGAAAAATAACACACCTCAACCTCTGATCGACTGCATAAAGCATGTGATTCCCTCTTTAGATGGCTGTAGCTGGAAGTGTAAAAAGGGTTGGTAGGCCTTTCTTTCCTTTTGCTCCAATAGTTAAACTGTTTCAAAAGCGCAGTGAGAATCAGGCCCTGTGTTAAGGGGAAACTAAAGGGGAAATCAAACCCAGCAAACTCCTCTGGCTCTACCCCTTCAGGATGTAGCATATCATATTACTAAAAGGTCCCACATTGTATCTGAAAAGAACTAACATTTTGATGTTGCTCACAGTGATGCTTCCAATGTCCTTCACCAAATTTAACTACCAGATTCCCTACCCAGAAAAAAAGGGTTTGTTTTTCCAGCAGAGGTGAAACTTCTGTTATTTTCCTTCTTCCTCTTCCCCCCTGGTTCGTTTGCATCTTTTAAATTTACAAACTGCTTTGGAATCATTCTGAGAGAAAAGCTCCATGCAGTGTAATACATTAGCTTGTAAAGCAAACCCAGGAAAAATGGCCTGTTGGTCATAAACAAGCTGTCTGCAAATTTGTCATATGCAGTCTATGCACTGGATCTTATTCAGGGTTGCAAGATGTGGTGGTTTGTTTTATACTGATAGGCACTGTTGCCAGAGATTCCACCCAATATAGATGTTTGTAATACACATTGTGTGTCAGTCTCTTCAGTCAGTTGTCAGTAATAGAGTCAGAAAGGCATATAGTGACAGTATAAATGCATATGGTATATCTGAGTATTTTGTTAGGAGGCTGATGAGTCCTGGCTGCTTAGGATGTTACATTGACTCTCATGAAGCCTGCTTTTTTACCAGCTCCATCTCCCAAACTGGAAACAGAGATTAGTTATACTGGGCTCCCTTTATTGTCAGCTGAGAGAAATTTGGAGGGTTATTCATATGACCTGGCTTTGACTTTATCTTAGAAGGAGATGAATTTGTGTCTGTAGTTCTCTCCACTGACTATGAAAACAAGCCTCAGGAGATTTGCTTTACGGTTAGAACTTGGTTCAATTGCTTAAACATGGGCCCTGGGTTATTCTAGCTGACTTTGAGCTTCTGAATGCTGCACCCCTTTGATAATTTATGGTATCTGCCAGCCCTTTTTAGATGTCACAGATAGTCTAGAACATCTCATTTGGCACTAGATACTTGTGCATGGGAAGGTGAAAGTCCTAGGACTCATCTAGGCTAAGCTCAGAGACTGGGGGACTTTTTCAGTAGACCACAAACAGCAATTATTGTCATTTGAACAGTGGTAGGGCATGACATCTGGCCTCCAGTGGCTGATGCAAAAAGCAGGCATCTCTGTGAAGTCCTGTGCCACAAGGGCCAGCATTGTGTGGATGTCTCCAAAACACAAGGACACTTCAAGTGTTGTCTGACTTCTATTTTCAGGCAACTGACTCAAGCCACTATACGTCTAAATTTAGGTGTTTACATATGAGCTAGGTGTCTAAGCTTGGAGAGCTATTGGTTGACCAGATATAGATACTTGCTTCATCTCCTTCTAAACCACTAATTGTATTGCCTAGACCTCTACTCTCTATAATGGGAACTTGGGCATTTATCTCACATGCAGGCGTCTAAAATTAGATGTCTTAATCTCTGAGCCAAATCACACCTTTAACTTTTAGATTCCTAATTAGGATAAATTAATTGAAAACTACAGGACCTTTGTACAGCTTTTGAGCCTTCTCATGTTTCATCTGCCCTTGGTTAAAGAGAGTAGATGACCATACTGCTTTCTTCTGCCCAAAACTTTCCTAAATTGCAGGAATTATTAAAAGAAAGCAGGAACTGTGCCTGAGCTACCTTGGAAAAACAGCAGTTTCATGTACATGGAGATTTGCTTTGTCATTCTCAGTGGTCTTGAAGTAACAATCAAAACTTCAAAACATGGATTGCTCTGTTTCCTCACCAATGGTAGCTAAGTGACAGAAGTATTAATAGATAGCTACAGAATACGTGGCAATGGTTGCTCTCCTATTCCACCTGGCTAACAAAACTGGCCAGACATGGATGGACATGTGGGTTACCTTACTTCCAGAGTCTCGTGCCAACAGTTAGAAATCCTGCTAAGCTTAAGCAATAGCATCTGAATCAGATCTGCTTTGGCTGGCCAGGCGTAGAGGCTGAGCAAATATAATTTTCAGCTCTCTACAGTTGCCTATGTGAACTTTTTCTTGTTGAAAATGTTTACTCATGCTTTTGGTTTTGTTTGGGTTTTCTTTTTAAAAACAAACAAACAAAAACCAAACAAAAACAAAGAAAACACCACAGCAAAAAAACTCAAACAACAACCAAAAAAACCCAACAAAAAAACCCAAACCAGCAAAAGAAACCCAAAACAAAACAAAACAAACAAACAAGAAAAACACCCCAAAAACAGAAGATAATTTGTTTTCTTATTAAATAAAGGAGATACAAAGGATTGATTACTAGCTACTGATAAGTCTGGTGAAATTGAAAGACAGTAACCATGAGACGAATACTAAAAATGTGCAGGAAGAAGAACATGCATAGGAAAAGATACTGTGCAAGTGACGACAAGTTTTCAAAAGGTTGTATAAGAATTGAAAATACTAGTTTGTTTCTAATTTGTGGTAAATTCTGAAAATTGGTGGTATCAAAACTGAGCACTATTTATCTATGTAAGTTGCTTATGTTCTCAGAAGTACAGAATTTGATTTCTTTGAAGTGTCACATATTTTCCATTTCAACGGCTATGGAAGGTAGGGAAAGTACATCTCTTTCCATTTTACATGAAAGAAACTGAGACAGAGAGGGCCAAATCAAAAAGGCATTTCACGTCCTACTTCCTTTTAAAATCATCATATAGCAATATCTTTGTAAATGCAGCTATAAAGTTTAAAAGCAAGACTCAGAGTACTCACTTTCACATCATAATGGCCAAAAATCAATTTCATTGATTCTATGCTGGTCTTTGAGTGGTAAGAGCTCCTGACTCTTGTGTCAGAGGATCTGTGGGAACTGTTCAAGAGTCACCTGCCACCTGTAGACTTTTTTGAGAATACACTTCCAATGTAGAAATGGCTCACCCCTTACACTGAGACCTAGCCCCCCATTCATCATACTGAGTATATGATACTATGGTCCTATGTAGAGGGAGATGAAAGGTCTCTCTCCAAGATATCTGTCTCCAAATTATTGAGAAGGCAGTCCCTTCACAGGCTTAGTTCTTAAAAGCAGAGTTATTCTGAATCCTCTAGGATTCATTCCAAGTGATAAACTTAATGGCCACAGCCAGACCTCTCAAGAAAATACAGTCAGAAACCTGTCTGTATCAATTAGCAGAGGGCCTGGTTTTGTTGGACTGTTTTCCTTGATACGGGTAGTAACAACATTTCAAGTTGTACCTTATATAATGGAGTGGTGAGAGGCAATTCATGTTTAGAAATTGTTTGATGATGTCTACATATTTGTTGGGCCTAACTGCACTCTAATGCCTCAGGCCAGACAACTCACAATTGTCCTGTACTTTCTGAGTTCACGCATCATGGAAATTTGCAGTGAGATTTGTGTGGCTCTAAGCTTAGACAATCCCTTGAAAACAGCTTCCTGGAATTTAAGGATTTAAGTTCATTCAAAGCCCCCTTTGGACATTGAAATAAACACTCTGGGCTGCATCTCAAGTGCTTTGCTCAAGGTCATCTGAGAAGGGTTCAATGGAGCTTGGAAATGAGCCCAGATCTCTGCTTAACTCTAGCCATAGATCCATCCATTTTCATTCCATAACAGCATAACAGGGATTTGGAAAACTATTCTAAAACCTTGAGAACTGAATAGATACCGAAATCCTTCCATATGTATTTGGAACCATCCCACATACTTCAGTGGAGGAATAAATTCTTTCTTATAACAAAGTGAATTGTTAAAAACCTATAGAAATCTCTCATTGCTTGTTAAAGTAAGTACAGCTTTCTCATAAATATTGTAGACATACATAGAGAGGGTTAAAAGCAACAGCTCAGTGGTCTGGAATTAAATCTGTTGCAGGTATATAATTTAGTGTGACATTAATTGGGTAGTGGGGAAGCATAAATGAGGAACACAATGTGTATACATTGGAATTTTTTGTTAAAGAAGGAACACTGCAAATGCTAACCTCAGCAAACCAAAATCAAAGAGGGCAGAGAGGAAAGGAAAAAAACCAAGACCAGAAAAACCAAAAAATGAACAGGAAAAATCCTCCCACAAGAACACACAAAACAGAAAACAACCAAACAATTGTGTCTCATGTCTTCAGGATGACTTTTAAATTAATTTTTAAGGGATTAAGATTTTCAGCTCAAAGAGATAATCTTAGCTCTGAAGTTGTAGGTTTACCTGATCCTAAGTTACTACAGATCAGTTAATCTTTATCTGTCTATGTGCTCTCCTTTATCTGGGGCAAGTAGAAGGTAGCAGAAGTGTATGTGCATCAGTTGTGGACTTCTGCCACTCACTAGCCAAGGAATGTGACTGTGGAAAACATGTGCAGACCAGTTGGTACTGACATGAGGTGGGTGAGGTAGTCTACACAGCCAATATCAGGTAGATACTCCAGCCTACCATAACAATTCAAGAAACAAATAGTGACACATTATGTCACAAGTTGACCAATGTGGGACTTTATTGTCATTGTGACTTCATTAAAGAAAACTACAAGACGTGCTGGAATATCTCAGTAGCTGTTAAAAGCAAATGATATAGATTGTGAAGACACAAGGTATGATTTTCATGCTGTGTCAGGGAAGCCTACACACTCCTGTCCTCTCTTGATGGTATGCTGTATGTTGTTCTTGGATAATGTTAGTGTCTTTTTTTTTTTTTCCTTTCCATGCCCCTGCTCCCCTCAGGCATCTCATGTAGGCTATGAACACTAACCTGAGCTACTTAATTCCATCAAGTTACAGACTTTATCAGGCTCCCTACAGACAGAAAGCCTTCATTTTGTATATCCCCCTATTTATTGCAGTCTTCAAGCTTGCTCAACTTTGTTTTCATTAACACAAATTCATTAAAATGCAAGTAACCATTTTGTGTTACAAGATCAGTTTATTTTTCTTAGTTTGTTACCCTTGAGCTCTCTGTTCAGGCTGTTGTGAGGCCTAGAAATGCCTCCCATTGGTTATGCAAAGTCCAGTGCAACAAATGTTGTGCTTCAAAAGCCCTTTGGGAAACTCTACCTGCACAGTGGAGCTTAGGTTTCCGTACAAGATTGTATCACTGCAATCATACCTGCTTTAATTTATAGAATCATAGAATCATAGAATTGTTAGGGTTGGAAGGGAACTTAAAGATAATCTAGTTACAACCCCCGTGCCATGGGCAGGGACACCTCCCACTAGATCAGGTTGCTTAGAGCCCCATCCATCCTGGCCTTGAAAATTTCCAGGGATGGAGCTTCCACCATCTCTCTGGGCAACCTGTTCCAGTGTCTCACCACCCTCATGGTGAAGAACTTCTTCCTAATGTCAAATCTGAATCTACCCACCTCTAGTTTTGATCCATTCCCTGTAGTCCTACCACTACCCGACATCCTAAGAAGTCCCTCACCAGCTTTCTTGTAGTCCCTCTTAAGATACTGGAAGGTCACAGTAAGGTCTCCTCAGAGCCTTCTCTTCCCCAGACTGAATAACCACAGCTCTTTCAGTCTGTCTTCATAGGAGAGGTGCTCCATCCCCCTCTGATCATCCTCATGGCCCTTCTCTGGACATGTTCCAGCATGTCCATATCTTTCTTGTAATAGGGGCTCCAGAACTGGATGCAATACCCCAGATGGGGTCTCACGAGAGTGGAGCAGAGAGGGAGAATCACCTCCGTCGACCTGCTGGCCACCCTGTTCTTGATGCAGCCCAGAATACAATTGGCTTTCTGGACTGCAAGTGTACACTGATGGCTCGTGTAGAGCTTCTCGTCCACTGGTACCCCAAGTCCTTTTCTTCAGGGCTGCTCTCAAGCCAGTCACTGCCCAGCCTATATCAGTACTTCGGATTACCCTGACCAAGATGCAGAACCTTACACTTGGTCTTGTTGAACTTCATGAGGTTGGCATGGGCCCACCTCTCCAGCCTGTCAATTTGCCATTAAGTAAGCTCATGTGGAAACAATCAGTTACTGAATTTTAAGCATCATGTTGTTAAGCCTTAGTGTTTTGACCATCAGACTGAATCCACTGGTGATCAACAGTAGAAACAGAGCTGTCTATGACAATTCACAGTCACTGGGAGTCCAAATACATCTTACATGACTCACTGAGGTAGTGTTGGTGTGCCAGGAGCATCTCTCATTATATTCAGCAATCAGCACTCTAATTTTCTCTTTCTCCATTTCACATTCATGGGTTAACAAATATTGATTTGCAGGACATGTGTGATGGATAGGTAAGTATTAGCGGAGAGGGTGAAGTTACATGGGAATTGAAGTGTCAACAGGAACATAGTAACTGGGGAACACAGACCACAAAAGGACCATGAGGGACATAAATTTCAGTATCCTTTGGTCTCAGGAAACGTTGTTCTAGCCACTTAAATCAGGAGAATTTCAGGAAAGGAAAAAAAGGAAAAGGGAAAAAAAACTTCAAAGAGAAAAAAAATAAAATACAAAACCCTTCCCAGCACTGCACAACTTCCTTATCTGTCTAACTGGATCCCTGCACCACAAGAAACCAAAAGCTACAAACCATGGACCTTGATATTGGAAAAGGGCAGAAGACATTGAGTATTGCCAGCACCATAGGTCTCTTCTGTCCCAATTGTATGTTATTCCTGGCTTAGGATAGGGCATACCGTGCTGTTTGTACTTTTGTCTTTCCCTCTCTTACTCTGTTTTTTAAAGTGTTAGAGGTAGAATGTTCTGGTTTGAGTATTCAGTTGGGTATTCCACCACTGACCTGGATGATTAAGTCACCTATCTGCTATGCCTCTGGGTTCTTTCTTAACTGTTATGTTTGGGGTAGGATCTGTCTCCTGTGTAACAGCTACAGCTATGGGACTTGGTCTCTGCTTATGGATATTAAATGCTGCTACAGTACGGACATTAATTGTGCCTGCAGTTAGGCAAGGGTAACCTTACACTGGAAAGTAGGGAAAAGAGTAAATTCAATGCCCTACTGTATCACTTTGCACAGTTGCAGTTTTGGAGTCTTAAATTATTTTGAATTGCAAATCCAACTGTACTTTAATTATGATTATGACCTCTACTTTGTGGCACATAGCTCAATCTATACAACCACAGTATATGGTAAATTACTATAATGGTGCTGTAGATGATGCACCATAACACAAAGCCTTGCCCTAAATGTATAGATTAAGACATGCACACATACGCACATTTTGACTTGCAAAGACCTCTTAGTAATACAGTTTTATTCTCCTTTGGTTTTGAATTTTTGGCTTCCCTTCTCTCTCCAGATAGGGTAGCAAGGACTCAGTGACTTGTTGGAAGAAATCTGTAGAGTATGTTAATTTCTGTGGAACTTGTGGCCTCATAAGTCTTAGAGATTAATAAGAATCTGGGAAGTATCTATCTTCCAGTGATGCTTTCATTTGCGCAGTAATAAAGCTCGCCTTTCTTCTTTGATAAAAACAATGAGGAAACAAATGGGTGTGCAGGCATTGGAACTTTTGAGGAATTAATTCAAAAGCACAGAGGAGAGTTTTTTATCATGCTGTAAGCACCAGAAAGGTGAAAATGACTCTTCCCTGGTGCTCTTGCCCTCTGTATGCCTTATCTCTAGGTTACACCAAACTTAAGGCAAAATCCTGAGAAGGTGTTGTGTCTCCTGGAAAGTGCTGATCATTATCCTGAAAGGTGATGGGCACGTTTCACTGAGACCATCCAGAGCTTGGAAGAGTTCTGCATGATTCATTTTCTTCCCTTGCCCATTGAAAGTATTTCCTAGTTGAATGTGTTCTGTTTATCAAAACAATATTTATGTGGAAATTTGCAACTTCAGGGACAGTTTTGTGTCTTTTCTCCCACCCTCTTCCTTTTCTGTTTTTGGTTGTTTGGGTTTTTTTAATTTTTGTTTTGTTTTGGAGAGATGGCAATGATTTTCCCTGCCTGTTCCCTTTATCCTCACCCCCAAAAGGTTCTTCTCAATTTAACTTTGCACAGACAGGCAATTGACAAAAGCAGGAGCCTTGCAGCAGGCAGGGTGCCAGGGACTGAGAACCCAGCTCCCACCCAGCTTCCAGACTCCCTACAGCTCCAGCTGCCAGGGAGGCACAAGCCCAAGTTGCTTAGCATCCCCACATCTCCTGCAACTCTGGCTGCCAGAGAGCTGAAGCAGAGTGAGAAAATTGTAAAAACAATTTGCTTTCCCCACAAAAAAGAACTCTGGAATTTAGCACAGTTTAATTTCATTTAGTCATCAGGACTTGGAAAAAATGGCTTCAACCCTTTGTTTTCCCAAGATATATACTAATGCATTTATATTTTAAAAAGCCTTTGATTACTCAGTCTACAGAATCACAGAATCATAGAATGTTTTAGGCTGGAGGGGACCTTAAAGATTGCATTGGCAAGGACAGAGAAGAGGAGCTTGATGCAGATCTTCATTAAATATTAGACTGACTTTATACCTAGTAATCTATAGGGTCTGCTCTGAATTTCCTTGTCTTCCAGTAAATGTATTCCTATGACTTTCATGAGGACCTTGCACTTCTGACAACTGGAAACACACACAGAGAAAATCCTCTGCCTGTGATCAAGAACTGCCCAAATGTCCCTGCAGCCACCAGTTCCCAAGCTCAGTTTCAGGATGAACACAGCTGCTTACAGTGGCCATACAAAGCTTCAGCAATGAAAGAATGGTGCAGTTACCTACTGAGGGTTCTGAGCCTCCTTGTATTGCTGCAATGGCACTGGTGGCATCAGAAAATGCATCTAATCTGGGGTTTCCACAGTGAGAATTTATCTTAGAGAATACTGAGCAATCTGATATTTACCATACTCCAAACAATCCTTTATTTTCACCACTTATAATGCACATACATGGGACTATATTAGGCAGTTGCTTGATTCATGCTGTATGCAGACATTGCTGTCTTTAGGGTTCAAAGATGGACTGAACACCTTGGTTATGTTTCTCTCAGTGGAAGGTCATCTAAGCTCCCTGTCACCAAACTAAACTTTGTCTAAGTGGCAGTAAAAAATCTTGTTTATCTTGACAACCTGAGAAATAAATTCATTGGGACACTATTCTTCCCTGCAGCAACTTCATCCAGCTTTGCTCTGTATACCTGCAAAGATTATCTCATGGCCAGGACCATCCTGTGACTTGCTGATGTTTGTTCTCATTCCTTTGTTTTTGAAGCTGGATCCCATATTACCTGCAGTGTTTATCCTCCAGGTAATCCCTGTTGTGGCACCTTTAAGCCAGTTCTGTGTGGAGAACATGTAGAAGTCTTAACACTGGTAAGAGCATTGTTAGAATCAGGAAGTGTTGTCTTTGCTTCTGTTTTGGAGCTGATACTATGGCATAGGTCTGGGTCAGGATATTATATTTGTAGACATATTACAGTGGATATGTTTTGGCCCTGCCTTTAACCTTCACTTAATAAAAATATGTTCTAGCCACAGGCTATGAGTTCTCATGACTAGTAAAGGTAGGGACCGCTGCAAAGCAATAAAACAAGGAGCAAATACTGTGATAGGAAACACCGCTTCTGCTCTCCCTCCCTCATCTGCTTGCACCCTGAAGTGAAACCTTTATTTTAGAAAGAAACACTTAAGAACTTCAATCAGGTTTTCTTTAATCAAGACCACTTTTTAAATATTCTTAAATAAAATACTACTTAAAATGGGTAATTTTACATGAAGTGGGAGAAAGATAGTGCAAGAACCTGCAGTATATCAGACTGAAACAGTTTTTCATGCTACGAGATGTAAACAAATCTATTTAATTAAAACACCTTGTTCTTATTGAATCCAGAGTCATTTTTTATACAGACAGGAAGGAAAAAAAGTTTGGGCAGCAAATTTCTACACTACTACAAAAAAATATCTAAACTGTATGTATCCCTCACTAAAATGGACTCTTTTTCTTATGGTTGTTTGCATTGGGATCTCAAATTCAAGCCCTACATTACAAAGACAATCCCTGGGCCAAGTACACACATTCCTAGACATCAGCTTTGATATTAAACCCTTCATTTCTGCATCATCTACAGAGACAACTGACATGTTATTCGGCAGGGGGAAGCTGGTCCTTGAAGTAACTTGTTTATGTCATGCATGCCAAGACCTACATCAAGGCCAAGAGATCCCCATACTTGCTCATCTCTGGTGCGATCTCTCAAAGTTTCCCTATTATCCCACCTCTGGACACCAGAGACATTAATAAATTCTACCTCTTTTCTGTTTCTTCTATACTTTATAAGGTAAAATGAAATTTAGAGTAGCAACAGCAGGAAAAAAGTGAGGCTGTGTGCTCAACGGCTTTATTCAACCCCATAAACTCTAAGATCACCTTTCTCTTTCCTCTCTAGTAGCCGTACAAGGAGCCCACTTGGCTGTACAGGTTCATTAGTCACAACAGAAAGGCAGCACAAGGTCCCACACTGACAAGCTGCTACCTAAATCTAGGTAATGTGCCTTGCTAAAAGGCGGTACACTGGCTTGGAGCAAGATCTCAGTTCTTTGCTAAGGTTATGTTTCCGTTCCTTTATTAATTCTAGGCTTGAATTTACCACCTTTGTGGCCTGTCCCCTCCTGGATCCGCATTTAAAATGTGTAGTTTCCTGCAGACACATCTCCAAAGCCTCAAATGGGCAGTAGAGGCACACACAATACCTGGGAATACTATCCATAATGCCAGATCTTTACGGCCAGTGACCACGTGGAGACTCTGAGGAGGCCAACATTCAGGTAGGTTGAGTTATTAAACACCAGTGTGGGTGCCTTTCCTCTCCTCTGCATGTAGTAAAGAGTTCTGTCCCACCAGACTGCTGCTAAGAGAAATATTCCTTGATTGTGTTGTGGAAAAGTCTCATTATGGGCTCAGGACAAAGAAAGGGGAGAGCTTCACTTTCTGAAGAACAGGAGGTCCAAAACAGTGTTCACTTGGGAGTATCCCTGACCTGTGTGAATGGCATCTGTATGCATGAATTTGGGCTATTCTTAAGACGGTATCATGTTTTCTATGACAATCCATCTGCCCAGTAAAGACTCCAGGTGCTGCACACTGTGGCTCCGATTACATGGTGGGCAACATTAGCATTCTTCAAAAAGGCAGATAATGGTTTCAAATTTACACAAGAACTGGCATCTCACCTTGGTGAAGTGCAAACAGATCAGACCACTGACATAAACATTCTCACTGGAACAGCTCAGGGCTACAGGAACTGTCTTCTTATTTTAATCGTATCTTCCAGGTCTTTTCTGTGCCCTATATTTTCATATAAAACATGCATTTTTTCCCAGTCCTTCCCTCTCACCTGGTGACCATCCAATCTAATTCTCCAGCAGAAGAACCCAAATAAAAGAAGTGATCTGACTGAGTGTCAGCATGTGGCTGCGGAATGCAGTCAAGAAAGCACATCTTCATCCCATAATGCAGTCCTGATTTTTTCCTGGTATACTAGACGGTCATGATTTAGCCCAATGCCAGAAGTCTCTGGAAGCAAATTAAACAGCAGTTTAGAAATCAGGAGATTTTGATATTGTTCCTTTCTTGGCCACAGACTTGCTGTGCCTCCTGAAACAAATCATTTTTCTGCATTTCTTTTTTTCTCCTCTCACCTTTCCTTTACCCTGCCCATTATATGACCATATCTTCACGGCATTCTGTTTTGTTTCACACCGATCACCAACAGACCTCAGTCTCATCTGAGCTGTCTAGACACAATCGTTGCTGAAATAATAATAATCATACTGAAAGCAAAACAGCAATATTTTTATACCAATGTGGCACCTGTTTTGTATTTCTTTGGCTTTTTCCCCTACATTAGTGATGCTTAGAGGCAAAACAAAAAACTGATCATCTTACTACTGGTAAATGTTATTAACTACTTTTAAACAATTGTTTAAACTTAAGTGCTTGTGTAAGTGAGGAATTAATACCATCAACCGCATAAATATCTCAGACGTTGGCACATGGGCAAATTGTCAATGACTCCTGGCCTTAAAAGTCTCCATCTGGAGAAGCAGCCAAGCAGCACACAATGACACTCTTGTCTGATCCATCCTCCTGTCTCACACCCAGGACCCACAGCTCAATTTCTCAGTCATCCAGTCTACCCTCTGTAATGCAACCTTCTCTCCTCCTCCATTCCCATTCCACTAATGTTTTTCCTCTGGTTTCTTCATATCCCTCCCAAAATACGTTTTCTACATCCTGCCTAACACCTGTCTTTTTTTTTCCTGTCTCTTCCATCAGATACATATTCCAGGGAACACAACCACAGCACTGCTCTCATGCATCAAGGACAAAAGGGACTTACAGGGTCAGTATGATATGGTCAAATAGCACATTATGCCCAACTGCAGTCCTGGTAGAAATAGAAACCAGTGTGATCTTATAGTGAAATCTGAGGCCTGAACAATGCACTGTATTATTATAGTGAGTCAGCATAATAAGATAAAGATATCAGTAGTAAAGCAATTCCCCTGTAATGGATTCTTCCCATTTGTGTTCCATTTCCAAGCACTGGAAAGGTAAATAAGTGTTGTTACATCAATTTCACAGGTTTCTACCTGTAAAACCTTGGTGTGGAAAGTTATTTTGTCCAAATTTTAAAAAGATGCTTGTGGCAGAACAGAGACATGAATTCAGGTCTTTTTGCATCTTGATCACTAGTCTTTATTTCATCTTTATGATTACCAGTCTCTAAACTGCCATTAATTCCCAGCAAGTAAGATATTTCATGAGAAAAAATCTTAGTGTTTTTACTGGCTGTGTGAGGAACCTGGTTTAATCAGATAATTCTCAAAACAAATCCCAAGTGCCTTCCAGAGATTCATTGCCTTCCTTATGGTCTTACTTCTGAGTATTTACCTCAGAAAAAAACATCCATTTGCTCTTCCCACTCGTATCTCCATTCCTTGTCCCATGTGGCTTGGACCACATTCCTGAAACCTTTCAGATTGTCTCTTAACTATCTACTCATATGAACAATAAGCTTACTTTCTGCATTACCCCCAAGGAAGAAAATTTCCTTTATTATAAGCACAGCAAGAAATAAAACCCAAATCTGAGCAAAAACAATGGCTTTTTCCTACTGTGATGTGCGAAATACTTTCCTGAGTCTGGTATCAATTCACTCTATTTAAGTAAAATTCATTTGCAGGCACTTCTCTACTCATAGTGGATGGGCAGAGAGCAGACCCAAGGCTGCCTGTCACCAGGATAAATAGACAGATAGCAAGGACAAAAATGGCCACATTTGGTCTGAGCTAGGGGTGCCATTTTTAAGGCAGGCCTTCATCTTGTAGTGGCCAGAAGGAGGCCTGTGATGATGATGATGATGACAGTACATTTGGAATGATACTGCTACTTGTTTATCATGGCTTTTGCACAAGGGGTACCAATTTTAGTAAACAGAGGAGGAAAGCAATTGAGATAGCCCTGCAGCAGCATCTGAGGATCTTCTTGTCTGCATGGATGACTCTCTTTTTACGCACTGGACATCAGAGTTTAGATAATGAAGCTAAAGCTCTTTTCTTTCCTATGGAAACAATGAGCACTTCTTAGACATCGCTGAATTTCTTTCCATCTCTTGTTGGAAAAAATAATTACCCTTAATTCCATTAGAGATTTGTGTACAAGTTTGAGCCATGCAGTAATCAGAATGGCTGGATTGTTCCCTGATGTTTACCCCAGTGTCACAGATCTTTCATGGAAGTGGATTTATTTGGAAGCTTGGTAAGCATTACTATCCTCATGACTGGACTTATTTTTCCTAGTTTAAACTGCTCACATCACAAAAAAAATGGCCTCCTCCTTCTTCTTCCCCATTTGCAGCCCTGTGCAGATTGATGTTAGATAACTAACATATTCTGCATGTGGTGAAAGTTGATGCAGATCTCAAAACACAAACATGATGTGTTGGTTTACCTTGAATTGAGATTCTGAGTATAAACAAGTACTAAATAACTCCAGCAAGTGCAGAGACAAGAGCAGAATTAGATTCTGCTTTATCAACAACCCTAGAACAGGGCATTCATGTTCAATGAATTTTCATTCTTAATTGGAGACTAAAACTTGACTTGAACCAGAAGAATATATTTGCTTGCAAGTTGGAGATATGCGTTAAAAAGGAAATTAAAAGCAGATAGATGTACAATCTTATAAAAATAAATTAGGAGAAAGGTTGATAAAAACAGAGGGGAAAAAATAAACAAAACAAAAACATTTTTTCTCACAGCTGTGTTTCACGTTTGACCTCTACAGAACATGATTAAGAAATGCAAACAAAGAGAAAACCTTCCTTCTGATGTTTGTAATGTACTTCTACTCATAAATGAAGAGTAATTTGGATTTAGTGCTACGTTGCAAAATGTAATCCCGTGTGCATGTGTGTTTGATTTTGAATATCAGAAGCCAAGTACAGCAATGTGGTATCAGGAGAAGTGTCCCTTTCCAGAATGGAAGGTAAATCAAGTTGCTGTGGTTCTGACATGATCATGGTGTTATGGAAGCAAAGGATGTGAGACTGGAAGGAACCACAATTTTGTGTGAACTCTTACACTTTATAACACTGGGTAAAGAAGGAAAAATAAAATGTGCTGCTTCTACCTCATTGGCTGCATATCCATCCCAATGACTTGTTCGACTGAACAGGTACCTACAGTCTCTCTGTCTGTCTGGCGTGATCAAAACAGGAACCAGGAACACCAGCTTGCCTGGATGATACTTAATCTCCTACTATTCCAGGGGTCATTTCTGGAGTTCATGTGAAGCAGAATAAAAGGAAGAACACACTTCTTGTGCCTTAAGGTTGATCTAGGATTCATTTCCTCAGTATTCTGATGACACAAAATATAAACGAGAGAGTGAACTCAGTCCATGTAGAGCGGGGAAATCCAGTTCCTTTTTCTAGCGCAAGCTTATTCCATTTAGTTGTGAGCTATTTCTCAAGAGAACTCCCTTTACATCTGTCATACTGTGTTTAGCCCAATGGGCAGATACTGATAGACACCTAGTGACAGGGAGCAGGGACACCCACTCCCTGTTTAACCATTTGCTTCCCAAATTGTCTTATGTTGCGATTCCTTTCCTTCTTCCTCTCAAGTGAATAGTGAATGGCTTCTCTCTGTGTTCCACAACAGTTCTTCCTACATTTTGGGGCTGCACATGGTGTCACAACAGCTTCTCTAAGGCAGGATGAGACCTTGTGGCTGCAGTTTACCTGGAGAATGGAAAGAACAACTCAATGAGACTGCTGCCTCATCTCTCTTTGTTAAGGAAAATATGGTGTCACTAGTGATGGTGACTTAATCTGATGCCTGGTGGGACCCATCCCCATGTGCATCTTGGCTACCACCTCCTGGTAGGACAATGTTTTTATACAGATCATAAACTGCTTTCTGGGGAGAGCATTATTGTCTTGTTGGACAGAATCCAGTATTGGAGGAGGCTGCAGTTTATCAGCTCTGTCCTCACCACTCCACTCAAAGTGTCTGTGCCATCAGGGGGATTGATGGAGTTGGGAAAGCCCTCAAAACCATATAAATTGACATTAAAGAGAGGCTGTGAAGCTCTTACAACCAAGAGTACCTTTCAGGGAGACATGCAGAGAAAACTGTCTCTTTGGTGGATGACTTTTATCGTGAAGCTGCACAAAGCCATTACTGAAGAAAGGCACAAATTTGCTAGAGATTGGAGGGGGGAGGAGAGGGGAAAAAATGAAGAGCATTAAAAGCAAGATACATGCTACTGTTTTTTCTCTTCAGAGGCTTTTGGAGAATCTCCTGAGGACTGGAGGCAGAGATGTTGTGAGCAGGATACAGTGCACAGGACCCACCTGTAAATTGACCCAGTGTGAGCCCTGCAATGAACAGTACTCCTGGGGTAGGACTAAATATCCCACCCTGATAAACTCCCCTGGATACCTCTCTCAAAAGTCCTTATATTACAAACCAATTTATTCTGTGAGGCTTAGGGCAGACAGCAAGGAGTGGAGTATCTGAGATCTCATGGCAGCTCAGCTAGTGAGCTGCATCATGGACACCTTTCTGGCCTCTGAAATTACAACCAGAGCAGGAACCAGCTTTAATGCAGTGATGACTGGAGTAGCGAGGACAGAGCTGTACTAGCAGTCTGAGTTGTTCCTTCATGAACACTTTAGTACTGTGGCTGGCTTGCTAGCCATGTAAGAGCTTACAGCCTGCTCAGTTGTATCTACATGGGACTGCAGCAGCTACAGTGGGTGGATCTTTTGGCTTTGTACAGCACCCTGCACCATGGGCAGCCTCACATGGAAACACTCACTGTCAACAACATTGTGGTGCAGCAGTGTAGGTGAGTAAGGGGGACTGAAGGATTTCTTTCCTTTTTTTTTTTTTTTTTTTTACATGCTGCATAAATAGAATCAAGGAAAATATAATGTAATATAAATAAAAACAAATGCCTCAGTCGACTCATCTTTAATGCTTTGCAGCGTGACATCTATTTTGTCTAATGGAATACGACTTTCATACACCAACTGGAAATTTAACCTTGGCCAAAAGTTATGATGTACATTACAATATACTTTTATTATGTTACACTGTATTGTTGTTGTTTTTTTAACCTATTGCTAAGCTCCTAACAGTATGTCTGTGTCAATGAAACCCATCTGTCAAAAGCACAGTAGGGACATTATTATGTAAATGTAGCTGGGTCTTTCTTTTGTGGAACTGGGGGCGGGAATTTAATATACTGTCCTAATATTCCAGCCAGAGGGAAAAAAATGTTTATGAAAAATCCTTTTTTTTTTTTTAAGAAAAAAAATATCTAGCTGAATTTGTCTTTTAAAAACTCAGATCTTTCTCTTTGACCTTCCCAGTAAGATCTTTTAGAGCTAATGATACAGTTTCTAATAAAAAAATAAAATAAAATACATGAGAGACTTTTTTAAGTATACCAGGAGACAGATATGTCATTAATATCAGCACTGCTATCTTTTCTATATTACACTCATATTTCAATAACTTGTATTTTGAGTATATTCTTTTTTTTAACAGGTGCCATTTTGTATTATTTCTTTATTAGATTTTGTTATAAAATATGCACAAAGGTATGTAGATTTTTGGGAGAGGTGTAGGTAAGGAGGAGATTATTTATTACAGTTCTTAAATATCAGCCAAAATCTATCCATCTAAATTGTCTTGCCTTAGACATATTCTACCACTATTTGTAAAATGAAGCCATTTGTCCCTGTCTAGGAAAGGGGCTAAAATTGAAATAGCCACTGTGGGAAATGAAGTACCTACACAGCCGTACCCTGGGCAAGCTCCCAGCCTGAGGAACAGGCACCAGGAGGTTTGCCCCAATGTGATGCATGTGTGTAGCTCTCCACATCCACATTACCAGCTGATTTCCTCCCCTAAATTCCAAGGCACCATCTGTTGAAATCACTAAGACCTCCAGTATCAGGCTCTCTGAGATGGGAAAGTGTCATCTCCATCTCTGCAGATGGGGTGCTGAAGAGGAGAACAGCCGGGGGTGTGTTTGCACAAAAAAATTAAGGTATTTTCACAGCACAAGAAAAGGCACACACATGCTGGCTACCTTTCCTTAGCACAGGTAATGGCAACAAGGAGCATATGACAGCAGAAGGTTTAACATGAACAACAAGTATTTACAGCTCCTTCACAATCTGGATCATCTGTTGTCTAGTTCTGGAGCTCCCAACATGAGAAGGACATGATGCTGTTGAAGCAAGTCCAGAGGAGGCCACAAAGATGATCAGAGGGCTGGAGCACCTTTCTTATGGAGGAAGGCTAAGAAAGTTGTGACCATTCAGCCTGGAGAAGAGAAGATTCCACAAAGACTTTCCTTTAGGTCTTCCAGGGCCTAAAGGAGCTACAGGAAAGCTGTAAAGGGACTTTTTACAGGAGCGTGGAGTGACAGGACAAGGGGGAATAGTTTCAAACTGAAAGAGGGGAGATTTAAATTAGATATTAGGAAGAAATCCTTTCCTGTGAGGGTGGTGAGACACTGGCATAGGTTGTCCAGAGAAGTTGTGGATGTCCCATCCCTGGGAATGTTCAAGGCCAGGTTGGATGGGGCTTGGAGCAACCTCATCTAGTGGAAGGTGTCCCTTCCCATGGCAGGGGGGGTTGGAACTAGATGATCTTTAAGGTCCCTTCCAACCTAAAGCATTCCATGTTTTTTTGCATCCTGAGTCTTTCCTCCTGTTTCAGTGAGGTTTGGTGAAAGCTCCTCCTGTTTGGGAATCCTTTTCAATTCCTTTGCAAGGGAAACCATATAAACCCTACCAAAGCATGTGAATATAATTGTGGGCCAGCATATTTCCAAATAAGTAATAGCTAGCTCCAATAACAGGTCTGAGTATGTCACATATGACTTAAAAGAAGTTTAGGTATCTAATTCCAAAAAAGCATTACTCCACAGCATCTTCCTTGTACAAGCTGTCTCCCTTGCTTGATGAGAAAGTCTTAAAAGTATATGGGGAATAATCTTGTGTTTGTGTGTTTGGTGCATTCACATGGGTGGTAGGAAACATCATTTTTACTCCATGCAGAATGGAACTGACTCGTTACTCAGTTCTAAGCAAGGAAAAAGTACCCTTCTCCCCATGCAAGCTAAGTGGAGGAAACATCCCCTCCAGTTTCATATGAGTCTCTGCATGAAGAAGGCTGCAACAAACACAGGTGATGTTAGTGCCTATTGGCAACTTTTGTAGAAAATGAAAAACATTTAACTTTGGAAACCCTTCTCTCAGTCCTGGAGATCCTGCAAGTCTTGGAAGAATCCAGCTTGCTAATGCAAAGGGTCACTGGCTTCTTATATGTGTTCCTATGCTTGGCCCAAAATGTCTAGGTCCAGGAGGTACTGAACAGCTGAGTGTCTGTTTCACATCTAAGTCACATTCAATAGACATCCTCAAAGCATTTGACACACTGTTATGCCACAGAAAGGTCTTTTACCCAGAAGTTCAGGAAAAAAAGTGTTCACACAGGTACATAGTTACTAAATTTTCTATCCTCAGTCTTTTTGAAGTGATTGGAAGCAATATTTTTTCTTCCCTAAAGCTGCACCAGCATAGGATAATTGGACATTGGTGGGATGCCTGGTGTCCATTGGTGGAAATTTTCTGTATCCTAGGAAATGAGAAAATAATTGAGAAAAACGGAAATTTACATTGTAGACCCTTTCCTTTTTTTTTTTTTTTTAATTGTGTGGGCAGGCATTTTATCTCAGTATTTGCATATTATAGTACACAGAAATGTCGAAATCATTATGTTTGGCTAGCTATGCCCAGGTCTCAGGTCTTGAGAGAAAGCTCAGCCTTTTTCTCATTTAAAATGTGTTATGGTTAAACATTTTTCAAGTGAGTGACAACTTTTTTTTCATTAGCTGATTGAGCAGATTTACATCATCCTCCAGCTTCTCTTGCTTGCAGCTCCATGCTGAAGGAGATGCACTGTGTTCATGGCCCATCTTGAAAGGTTCAGCTCAAAGACGATCTGTCTGAAAAAGAAGTCAAGACAGCGAGTGTTGTTCCTCGTGCTTGCCTTTCTCTCTTGCTTTCCACAGACACCTGCTTCTGCAGATACTTCTTAATTTAAACTTTAATCAAAATTTCTTTTAACATCTAAGCCCTTATGTAGCACTAGTATCTCTAAAGACTAAAATCCAGATCTATAGATATCTTCAAGTCTAAAAATAGTTACCCGTTGTTAGACCAAAAAGTTAAGTAATTATTAGTTCTCCTTCAGAGCCAAGTCTTAAACAAGGCTGTAGAGATGCACTGTGTGAAGTATGATGTCAGACAATGTCACATGTCACTCACAGGCATGATACTAGGAAGAGAAGATAAAACATAGTATTTAGTAGCGGGAAGACTCTGAACACTGGACTGTGAGTCATTTAAAACTCACTGCTCAGTGACTGGGGACCATTTGGCATCTGATATAGTAAGAGAAATGGCAGATACAGCAGGATCCCTTTGCTACTGCTGAAGCTGATAAGAAAAGTAGATTATATGATGGGGTTTGTGGGTCTGCTTTTTTAAGTTGTTGTTTTTTGTTTTTGTTTTTTTGTTGTTTGTTTTTTTTTTTTCCTGTGGAAGTTTTACAATTAAAAAAATAAATAAATTGAAATATCTGGTCTTAGAATGTCCCCTGGGTGTTTCATGAGAGTTGCAGGTTTCACAGCTTTTATGGCATACTTCATGTTTACATTCTCCTTCATTGGCTGAATTTTCTGGTTGAACTACATTTTCCACTGCACCCTAGAGCTTCTGCAGGTTAAGAGAGAAGATAGTAAGAAAAAGACTCTCTGAACACAGCTAACTAGGGCTGACACAGTCCAAGAGAAAGATATGTGAATGAAGCTGGGGGTCAAGGAAGTTATTCCAGAAAGTTATTCTTGGTAAATGAAAATTCAAACTTTTCTTTGGAAAGAAGATTGCTTTTATAAAATATCATAGAACTATAGAATCATGGAATCATAGAACTATTCAGGTTGGAAAAGACCCTTGGGATCACCGAGTCCAACCATCATCCCTACTCTACAAAGTTCTCTCCTAAACCATATCTGCCAACACCACATCCAAACGACTCTTAAACACATCCAGGGATGGTGACTCAACCATGTCTTTGGACAGCCTATTCCAGTGTCTAACCACTCTTTCTGTGAAAAAAAATTTCTCTAATGTCTAGTCTAAACCTCCCTTGTTGGAGCATGAAGCCAATCCCTCTTGTTCTGTCGCTAATTACCTGTGAAAAGAGACCAGCACCAACCTCTCTACAATGACCTTTCAGGTAGTAGAGACTGATGAGGTCTCCCTTCAGCCTCCTTTTTCCCAAACTAAACATTCCCAGGTCCTTCAAGCATTCTTTATAAGATTTATTCTCTAGGCCCTTCACCAGCTTTGTTGCCCTCCTCTGTACTCGCTCCAGCACATTGATATCTCTCTTGAATTGAGGTGCCCAAAACTGGACGCAATACTCCAGGTGTGGCCTCACCAGTGCTGAGTACAGGGGGACAACCACCTCTCTAATTCTGCTGGTCACACTATTTCTAATACAAGCCAGGATGCCACTGGCTTTCTTGGCCACCTGGCACACTGCTGGCTCATATTCAGCCGCTTGTCAATTAGAACCCCTAGGTCCTTTTCTGTCAGACAGCTTTCCAGCCACACTTCCCCAAGCCTGTAGTGTTGCATGGGGTTGTTGTGGCCCAAGTGCAGGACCCCGCACTTGGCCTTGTTGAAACCCATACCATTAATATTAGCCCAACGATCTAATCTATCCACGTCTCTCAATATCACATTAGAATACTCCATTAATTGATATTTTATTATTATTTAGTAGTAGCTGTAGTAGTAGTAATAGTAGTAGTAGTGTATTAATTTTTTTAATGACTGCCAGATAGTAACTTTATTGCTACTCCCGCATTACAGATGGGAAATAAAATCACAGGCCTTGTTTATGGAAGCCATTAGAGATCCATACGTGACAAAAATTACCCTGGTTGTTTCTCCATCTAAGTGCCTTTTGCAAATCCAGGTATTTGCCTCCCATCCACAGGTCATAGCGGCCTGCCATCCTGTGTCACACAGTAATACTTCCTCCATGGTAATCAATGGGGAGGGATGGCAGAGAGGTTTCTTCCTGGAGTGAGTGAAGTTACTTGAGCTGCAAAGGGTGCTTCAAACACTTCCATGTTTATGTGTGGAACAGAAATGATCGAGCTGTCTCAGTCTGGGGAGAGGGGACATCTGCTGTGACTTGGCAGTGGAGAGGTGGCAGATTGAGAGGCGGGTCAGTCTGTGGGGGAAGGATCACCTCTCCAGTGGTTCTGCCTTTCAGGCCTTTGAAGATTTTTCTGTACCTTAGTGAGCTGCAGCAGCCAGCCATTTCTGAGCTCCACAGTAACCCCCTGTCAGAGCACATCCTGATGACAGCATCTGCACATTTTGTTGAGCATTTCTGAGGCACATAAGTAATAAGGACAGGGTACAGGGACAGTGCTAGAAGCAGAGATCAGCTTTCATAAGGTCAGCTGTGCTCTGTGATTGTCAGGGAAACAGTTTCTGATCAATAACTGCAAGAGGTTATTGATTCAGCCACCAATCTGAACTCTTAATTACTGATAGTAAATGTCATAAAATTTCAGAGTTTAAGTCATGTGACTGTAATCTCTTATTCCAGAAGCTCTGTGGTGGCAAGCTCTCATCAAACTTCATATGACAAGGATCTGCTTTTGGCTCCGCTGCTGTACACCAGGAGTGATGTGGCTGGCTTTGGTCTGTCTGCTCTGGATTTTCTTGGGGAGAGGAAGATTGCAATCTGGCTCATTGCAACTTTCTCACGCATGTCACTCAAAACTAAAGAAGAATAAAAAAGAAAAGTCCTTTCTCCCGTTAGCAGAATCTGGATTTCTCTATCTGGTGAAATCCATTCTTTAAGAACTTCAGAGGACTGCTGAAGTTAGGAACTTAATCTTTCCTTGATAGCTCCTAAATAACTACATCCACATACAAATCGAAACACCCAGCACGTGCCCATTTCAATGATGGATATTATTCTTATGTATGTATGATGAACATTTCTGCAGAAAAGGAAAATATGTCACCACCATACTTTATAGTATAGTACTTTATAAACATTTGTACTTGGACTGCCTTATCAGAAGTTAGAAAAACAAGATTTTTTTTTCACAGCCATTCCCATTTCTAGTTACTCTTCTTTTTCCATTTTCTATTTACTACATCTTTTCATAGCCTGGTTTGGAGAGAAGACAAAAATGTACAAAGAACTCAGAACATGGGTACACAGTGTCTGTATAGTTAGTGGTTTTCTCCCCCCTTTTCATTATTTCCTATTCATTGACATTGAATTTCACCTGCCCTTTTTTTGCCTGATAATTCAGTGTCATGAGAGCTGTGCTCCATGTTGTCAGATTTATTTTTATTACCCTGGCTACCTCAATGCCATCAACAGATTTTGTCTACACTGAATTAGAAAGGATCCCTGCAGGACTCCCTTGGTCACTTCTCTCCAATAAGAAAACTGACCATTTATTCTTACACTTCACATCAACTTCTTTAAGCATGTATTAACCCATGAAAAGTCTATCCTATTTCTTTTGGCAATACTCTTGATAAGGGACTTTTCAAAAATCCAAGTATGCTTTTATTTATACTCTTGCTGACTCTTTAGAAGCACTTTAATAAATTTTGTAAGCGGTAACGACCTCCTATAAAAGTTGTGTTGCCTCTTTCACATTACATTATATACATCTTTTTGTCTGCTAGTTCTGGTCTTGACTACAGTTCCTTTCAATTTGTTTGATATTGTGTCACACACACTGGTTTGCAGTTCCCCATTTCTCAAACTGAAAAGAAATCTGTGATAGATCTCCTGTTTAGCAAGAATTAATAATCAAGTTAAAGATGACTATGAAGTACTCTTGATTGCTAATAATACTGTGAGGCTAGAAGGAGTTTTCAAGTTACTAAGTGCCATTTCACTGTATTTAAAAACTTCTAGGTTACTTATAATCTGAAGAAAGTATAAAGGTAGAAATTAAGTCTTAATATCTGGCTTTCTGGATGGTGAATCAGGGTTGATTCCCTTCATTTAGTCTCTTGAACTGGATTCTTTGTCATGTCATAATTAAAGGCAAAAAGGAATAAATGGATGATTTCTTGCTATGATAATTTTATTCTCAGAAAAGTGATCTAAAATAAAAGCAAAACAGTACACAAACAGTGATTACATCAGTCTCCTGCATATTTTTCTGTAAAGGGTTTTTGAAAGATACTACACCTTGGAAAGTCATCTGACTCTTCAGGGAACCAACTACTCTATTACCAAAATTAGTAGCAGACAAGTAATGTTGTATCACAGGTAATTAAAATAATCTATAGATGAGCAAAATTCATTAAAGAGTTGGAGAATCGTATTTGCTATATCATGGATAACCTAAGCAATTTATAAGTTGGCAAATATGACTAATCTTAAATAAACCCTATGAAACCAAAGAAAGCCTTTAAGTCAGCTAATCAAAGCAAGGGAGTCAAGGAATTGTCTTGAGACAGGCAAATCAATGAATACCAGGAACCTTAAATCTGTATTAAATCCCATTACTTATCTTTGTTTACCAAATTTTAGCTTCAGTGTCATCTCCAGGAATATATGTTCTAAAAAAGCTGGACTTCAAGTGCAGAAACTCTTAGTCATTTACATGACAATAGCACTTCAACATGCTAGCAAAAGTATTCAAAGAGAATTTCAATTAAGCTCTCCATAGCAAAGCTTCCCATCTGAACGTCACTTCTTCTAATGTCATCTCAGTGATGTCATCTTATGGTAGGAATAATGCTGAGTTATGGTATATTGCTGTTTTCTGTCAAGTTGTATTCTCTTTTGTTCTCAGTTTTTATGCCTCTGGTTTCTACAAACTCCCAGAAGTCAACTGGAAGAGCTGTTGGCCATACTATAAAGTTGAGTGGAAGATGATCTGCCTCTTTAATTCAGAGGATTTTATAATCTTCGTTCTTAATTCAGGCAAGGAATAACATGTATCTTTTCCAGGCTTGGCTGGATTCAAAATTAGCGCTTCTGAAGGAAAATCAGTAAAAGGAAAATTGGCTTCATCCTGGCTCAAACCAGGACACTCATCCACCCCTTAACATCTCCATGGCCTTAGAAACACAGGTCAGGACTGCAGTCACTTCAAGGCATATGTAGTACACTTCTAACTGGCTTTTACATGTATCTGGTAAGAACGACTCAGACTTCCTTTCAAGACAAGTTTTTGACTTTTTGCATTTATTGAGGCCATTTAGTTTCATAAGGCTTAATGCAAGCTGAAATTCTGCTTTGAGTAAATTTCAGTGAACATCTCTTTCATTAAAGAGTAAGAGAACAGTCTTCTAATTCTCAGAAGAGTCTTTTTAAGAGTTGGTCTTTAAGAGGGCTCTCCAAATTGAATGACCAAGAAAAAACATTGCTGTTTTCCTTAGTAACCTCTGTATATGAGCTTTATCTTTTTTTTTTTTTTTAATTGGTAAAAAAGCACACATGTATAACATAAGTCACAAGCAAGAAGAATGAGTCAACTTTTCTGCTAAGTTGATCAAAACATGTAAGAATTTGCTTAAAAAACACTAAGTCTGAATGAATAAACAGTACTGAAAAGCAGAGTTAAATTTTGTTCAGTGATAAAACTTCACAAAACATTTCTGCTGTGCCTTAAAAATGGGCATAAAAAACTCTCATCAGCTTTTTCTTCAGTGTGGATATACCTTTATTAGTACACCTAGTGCTAAACAGAAATACACTGCCTCACTGAAATCTTCTTAATTTGCTAGTGTATACACTATCTAACAGTGTATAATCTTACATTTAAAAAGTTTCCTCTTAATAGCCAGACTCCACAATTCCAGTCCATTTTTGTCCATGAGGTCAGACAAGGCTTCTATAAGCTTCATAATAAAAAATTATGCATATAAACTTCACATGTCCTTAAATTTCTATGTCTCATGAAGAAACATATCAAGCAAACTCTCTTATTTCTGCTTAAGAGAAAGAAATAAGCCTTTTAAGGCTGCCAAAGGCTTAAGTGTTTAAGTTAGCTGGACACAATCTCTCCTCAGCAAGAACTCCATAAGGATGTCAGAATTTTCCTGTTGACTTGCTGTAAGTTTCATCTTACTTGTCTTCAGCTGTGTGAATTTTGCATCTCATTTTAACTGGTCAACCAAGATATCCCCATCGTAGGTAGTTGCAGAAGACTGTGCTTTGATTGGCTTTGTTTTATATGCCACACATCTTAAATGACAAACATCACAAGGGATGAAAGCATAAGTATCCCTGTACTTGAGACAGGAGGAACCTGTGAGTTTAGATTAGACTCTTCTCTGCTAGGTAGTAAAATGTGATAAAATGAATCCCACTTTTATTTTATGATGACTGCCTCAGTTACTGCTAGAGGTGAGGCTCATATCATGTAAAAGCTAAAATCTAATATTTACAGATAGATATCTCAAAAGAATTTTACTATTTCATGGTTATCAGGAGATCAAAACAAAAAGCACCTATCAGATTAAGAGAAAACATGGGCAGTACAGAAGTAATCACCTTCTCCTCTAGAGCTTTTTTGAGACATAAATGTAGCTTTCTTAAAAGCTTAGAGTACTTTTAGAAGAAAACATATTCAATAAGAAATCATCTGGAAGTTTTGATTTTATTTCAACATGAGGGTTTTTTAGACTGTGGAATGAGAGCGGTTTATACTATATTCTGTTAACATACCCTTACATTCCTCTTTGCTCTTTACATTTTTGAAAGTCAATATTCTTTCTAAAGCATATTTTATAAAATCTGTTTTTGTGAGATTATGATAATGTCTATACCAGCTGGATGTCTAGTACAAAGAGTCTAGTTCTTTGAGGAGATGTTCCTGTTAGTTGCTTGATTCTTGACCAAGCAGTTCCTAGCTTTATAACTGCACTGCATTTATAACTTTCCAATTACAGGCTCTTATAAAATACACTATGCGAAGCACGAAATGTAATAGTTATATAATTTCTAGTTTAAATTCTAGTTTAAATCTACTAAAAGGATGTTAATAATTTCCTTATTGAAAATGTTTTCTTCCATAAGTGCTATAAACCATGCAATGTTTATAAATATATTGTCAGGTATAGCTGAAGAAGTGAAAGCTAAAACATGTAATAATTATAAAAGGTGCTTTTTAGGCTTCATATAACATTGGTTATTCTATAGCATGTGGTATTATCTCTCTTAATATGTAAAGCCAATTCTTGGATGAAAAAAACAGGATCAGTGTGGACTATTTTTAATTAGCTTGAATATTTGAATAGCCTGAATATTGTAGTAAAATACACACCCAGATATTTTTAAACGTATTTTAAACATAGGAGATTTAAAACAATTACAAAGTTATGTTAACATTTCCTAGCAAATTACTAACCACACAGAGTAAATTCAGCTAAGAATATGTTCCAATGCTATCTATAGTTACTCAAGGATCAACACTGGCTGCATTCCCCTTCTAGCCTTCTGTTGTAGGCTTGTATATCTCAACACCCATTAGTGCTGGTTTCAAATTCATTAAGTACAGGTGGGAAAACAAAAACGCAAGGTGAGGAATTACTAGCCAGATGGAAACCAGAGGCAAACAGAAATTTCCTCTTGATGACGAAGATACACAAACTGTTTGCATGGAGTCACAGAAGAAGCCCATGGTGGATATAAATGTTACAGTGGATGACTATAGAAACACAGAAGCAGTGGTTCAACAATACAGCTATTGTTTTGCCCAAGCTATTGGAAGAGTCCTTTAGTGTGGTGCAACAACAACAAAAAAATGTGTCTCCCAGAGAGTAAAATCTAGACATTTTACTAATTTAAATATCTATTAAGAGGCAAAGAAGTTACGTTTTAAGTTTCCTGACAGTTCAAAATTTTCGAGCATTCCTCCTCTTGGATGGAATTAAACATACTAAAACTGGCAAATGCCTTGAAGATCTAAAGGTGATGGTGTTGCTTCTGGGGAGAAAGAAGAAATGATGGTAGCTAGTGGGGAGGTAGAATACTAGAACTGTGTATTTCTTTGTTTGTTTAAAAAATTGTAATTTCAAAAAAGAAACATTTTTTTTTTAATGTTTTTAGTATCTGCCTCAAAGAAAGAGCCACCAGTGCATATAGAAACATAAATAGACATGCCACCAATAATGATATTCCTAGAAATACCTTTTCCTCTTGTATATATGTACCTGATACTATCTGAAGCATCCAAAAATGTGTTTGTGTACAGCAGCACTATAATAGGATTTTGTGAATTGTTCTTATCTAAGCATTATATATGCATCCAGAGGGAAAACTTTACTTTAACCAGGTACATTATCAGAAAATAACAATCTGGGGCATAAACATCCCAAGTGTGCATCTTTTTTATGATGTCAAACAGAGCAAACAGTACACATATTTTCCCATCATTTTATGTTTGATTTTTTTCATTGTTATTATTATGTTAAGCTGCCTGTGTTGGATTTGTAAATGGGCTATGACTGCTACTTTATGGCATCTGCTTAACCAAACAAGTCTTTCCTGATAATAGTGCCCAGTCCTGAAGCCAGGCAGTGGCAATGGGAGATGAAACAAAGGGTATATCTCTGCCAGTGGACACAGATTTCACTTCTGAGTGATGTAGATTAACAGAAAAAGTAATTCAGCACTGAAGTTTTTAAAAATGCTATTTCCCATGGGAGAGCATGACTACAATCCTGCAAACTGTCCAAAATTAAGATTGCTCTAAAGGCACTGGTGCCTTCTGTTAAAATTCACAGTCCTGTGAGAACAACACACTGAAAAAGAGGAGAAACAGAGATCAGCAATGCGAGCAGGCAAAGGTAACATCCTTCATATTCTTGTTATATTTGGGATTTTTTTTTTTCTGATTTCAGCAATTCTCCACTGCAGTGTTACGTGTGTATTCCCAGCTGCAGAAGATGAGCAGTCAAAATGAGCTGAGCAAGTTTTCATCAAAAGAAAGTGTGCAGGTCTGCAGTTACAAAGGACAGAAAAATGGATCTAACTACTAAGATGAGAGAAAGACAAATTTTTTTAGAGAATTTATGGATAAGTGGTTATAATTTCCTTGGTGGAGATGTCTGAGTTTATCTGTTTTCCAACTGATCTTGGATTAGAGGCAGACTGGTCAGTAGTTTACCTAAAGAATACTTTAAAAAAGGGATTTCTATGCGTTCCAGTAACCAGATGCAGGAATCTTTGTGATCCAGATGGTGACAGAAAAGAGATATAGAGACACGTGGATGATTAAAAGTGGAAAGAAAACCCTCAAGATCATAATAAATGTTGCTTTTCATTTAACATTCTTGTTACAAAAACCTGATTCTTGGCTTAATCCACAACTGACAATGCCCTGCTGTGGCATTTGTTTTCATTAGCTGTAGAGGCAAAGTCTTCACTTTTCAAACTGAGGGTATGTTGAATCCTTCTGCCACCCCAAGGGCTAAATTTGGTGTAAGAAATAAAATAAATATAAGATTCTCCATGTTTGAGAAAGCATCTTTTTTTTTCAGCCAGCTGAAGAACAGAATATGTTAGAATAAGTAGAGACTCCATGTCACAGCTTCATAAAGTACCTATCTGACTGCATGAGAATAGTTGTTTCCAGTCATTCTTTCTTTACACTGATGAAAATTAACAAATATCATAGGAATATTCTGCAGTTCAGCCTTTTCTGAATTCGCAGAAAACCACACAGCTTAAAGATTTGCTACTTGGATTGATTTTTTTTTTCTCTGCCAGAGAATACTTCTGCATATAACTACCACTAGGTTAAATGTAACATTCGCAGTGTAATGCTACCTGGGAAATGACATAGGCAATGCCATCAGCTATGACATAAAAACTTAACCTGATGTTCAAAGGTGTTGAGTTATCTTCACTTTGATTGAGGTTGACTTTCATTATGACAATCAAAATCCTTCAAAAATCAGTTCTCAGCTGCAATAAGGGCAGTGAAGATACAAGCAACAAAATATTTGCATAAATGAAGCATTGGTAAAGTGATTATGATAATTTAAAGTCTAGCTGATGAAGCTACCGATTTTTTATCTATCTTTTAATTTTGGGTTGTTTTTTGTTTGATTGTTTCTTAGTTTTTCCTTCTGAAATACTCTAAAAATGAGGAATAGATTCATTAAAGCAACCTTTAATATCTTGCCCAACTCACTGTTCAACCTCAGTTGCAGCTAATATTTTCTTCAGAGTCCACTTGGCACAGTAAGATCCTGGTAAACTCATCAACCTTATCACAGCATTTCCCATGTTAGTAATCATCACTTGGGAAAAGATGTTTAATATTCCTCCTCTCTCCTTGCAGTGAAATATTTGGGAAGCACCATGACGAGGCTGCACATGGAATGTTGAGCAGTAGTTTGACACCTTCACACAATAACACAGAGCACTACACAAATGCAAGGTTAGTCGGAGCCTGGTTCTTCAAGCCCCCATGGCTGTTCAGGGTTGAGGCTAAGGAAACACATGAAGGTCATTTATTATTTCTCATTACTTGCTTTTTCCTGAAGGGGAGTTTCTACCTCCACACACCACTTTTAGGTACCTGTCTTTTCTGCCTGTCCAAAAGAGGAGTTAAACCTTATAATGTGGTGCTATCCAGAAACTAAATCCTTTGCATCTGATGAAATGAACTGCAGTTGAACAGCACTCAAAGCATGATGATAACACTTGTCATGAATCATTAGGTCTGCAGACTAGAGCCATCTTGAGAGCTTCCACTGCATGTTAGTAAGTCCTCTGGAGTCAGTGAAGTAGTTTGGTTGCCTCAGGTTTTGATTCCACAACCTGCATTCATGGCATGGTAACATTGATGCCTTTCTCCACTGACTTCAGTAATACTACTAATACTAATGCTACAATGCCACAAGCATAACCCTCTTGATTAAGCAACAGGCATTACTGTTCATTGACATTGGCTAAATCAGTCTTTGAGAGCTGTCCCATGAAAGCATCTATCCTGACTTTAATATATCTAAGTTAAGTGAATAACAGTCCATAACAAAACCTACTTTAAAAAGAAGCTGTCATAAAGTTGTCTGGGGGATAATGATTACTCCACAGACCAGTTACTGACGAAGGCACTGTTTTATTTCTGTGATGAATGAAAAAACTTTTGGTTTCTATGTTCTCAGGTCCTTTGGTATAAATCAGCATCCTTTTTACTGGGTGCCTCATCTGCTGCTCTGCCTTTTCACAATCATGTCTCTAACTTGAATGTGGTCAATCCACCTTCTTCAACAATTACAAGCGTAGGAGCTAAAAAAACAACACAGACATATGGGTAACCCTTGGAACAGAAGTCACCCCAAACTGTTTTGTGAGATACAGGGCAGGCACACAGGAACAGACCATAGATAACTCAGTGTCTAATCTTGATCCCAGCATAACTACATGACTAAAATGTTAAACTTTTAGGAGTTGCTTTATAACATGATCCATCTGGTGACTCAGCTGGAGAAATTGGGAAGCTGTGTGAGACTGTGTGGTGTTTCAAAATGGCACAATTACATCTTGGAGTAATTGTTCAGAAATCTGTATGTAGTGCTGACTAAAATTAATAGATGGACTTAAAGATTCATGTTTTCCCACAACACTACAGAAGTAACACTGGAACCAGTTCTCCTTCCATTTAACTTTTATTACCTTGTCTACACAACACTTCTTTCTCCTATGAATTAAAGAATTAATCACAGCAGCAATTTGCAGGCAGACATGTATGAAATCTTTGAGCCAAGATGGACACTTGACGTAACAAATTGTACAGAGACACCATGGAACCCATCAACTGTTATCATCTCCTGGACACTGAGAGCAGCCTCAGAGTTTGGGATATTTTCTGTAAACACACACATATTTACTTTTCCATGTGTTTTGCAAACTTGTATGGTGGAAGGCTTTTCACACTTCTAGTCAGCAGAATTTTATTGAGTGTGGAAGCACAGTTTATAAATAGGCCTTCTTCTCTTTTTTCTTTTAATGCCATTTAGATCTCATTTTAGCAGTTTATAAAAAAGCTACATTTGTTCTTTTTATTGTCTCAAGAGGAAAGCTGTCTGTCAAAGGTTCCTGTTTACACAATTTTCTATGTTAAGCCATGCTTAGAGACCTTCTGTGGGTTATCAGTAGCTTTTATACAAATAACAGCGTATTGGATACAATCTGTTTTATTATTGCATGTGTGTTTTCTTCCCCTGCACGGAAGTTCTCTTGTAGGCAGTGGTCCAGAACAAGATCCATTCACCTCTTAAATGTCTCCCAAGTCCTCTTCGAAGGCTCTATGTTAGATCCTGGCAGACGGTGCCCTGGGGTTGCACAGATCATATGCTGGCAATCTGTAGAGGATTACATTTCAGCCGTAATGAATTAAGTGATTTCTTTCTTCAAAAAGCAGGAGACATTTGACAGAAAAGCTAAGAAACACAGTGCCAAAGAGGGAGGTCTGTGCTGTCAAGAGGTGTCAAACTGACAGAGCTGGAGACCTAAACCTTCTGTTCCCCAACAGGGAAAAACAGATTTCAAACCACGTCACATACTAGAAGCACTGGCAGTTGAAGTATTCATATATGTTAGCCACGATATAGAGGCACCAGATGTAGAGACATGAGGAGATTTTAGCTGCCATCCCAATTCCAGCCTCAGCTTTAGAGGTCTGGAAATTAGTTCCCCAGAACTTTGTCCAAAACTGCACCATTTATTTCTGTAACACCCCACAACACTCATCTCCAGTGCTCATAGAAATACAAGATTTTGGCTCCCAAGCAGTTGAAGATTCACCTTTCCTTTGCTCAAATATTCCCCACACTCAAATTCTTATGGGTATAGTCCAAGCTAAGCATGTGTTTCACCCATGTTTTGACTCGGTTGCCCTGTATGTGGGGACTTGGTGAAAAATAAAAATTAAAAAAATTCTGACTGTAGTCCTGATTTTGGGCCAGGATTTTATTGCAATATTTATAAATAAAGACATGATGGCATTTAATTATTTAAGAAAAGGAAATTTCACAGAGATGCAAGGTCCTTGGACTTCCAGGAGAGATTAACTTGCCCTGCTTCCCTGTGACTGATACATACAGTACAGAAAAAGAGAAGGAAGAAAGAGAAGCCATTTTCTTTCATAAGAGGAACATACAATATTAAGGAAACTGGAAAGTACATTTCTAAAATTGTTTCCATTTCAGAGTCCTTCTGCCTATGGAGAATCAATATGCTAGAAGAGCACAGCCTTAAACGTTAATATTACAGAATAAAATTCATTTTTGATGGATTGATGGGCACATGTTCTTAAGGCCAAGAAATAATGAATACAAACTTTTTTTCCTGATAGTCTATCTTTCCCCTTTCCCTGCACAGAGGATGTAGAAAATAATAGGATACCACTTGCCTGTATATAGAAACATCCATTATTAGGCACCAAGAGGTTTCACTAGGACACATGTCCTCACTCCCATATATCCATTTGTAACAGCAAGGGGAAATCAGAATACAGGAAAATGCTGTTTGCTCTGCTGCAGCCTCAGTAACCCAGTCAATCAAGAAAAGGATGGCTGATGTGATGTTGGCTAATAATTCCCAGGGATTTTACTCTGCCCTAACTACACAGTCCCTAAGCATGCTGAGTTTAAAAGCAAATCCATGTACACCCTAATTTCAACATGCAGTTTTACATCATGTCACACTTGCTTTTCTTCCTGAATCAGCAACAACTAGCAAGTGCTTCCCTGGTAATTCTGATGTTAGATACGAACTGAGTTTTAAAAATAATTCTTTAGTTATTTTCCTGACTTTCAGTGATTCTTTGAGGGAGGCAGCATGGACCCATTTTTCTGGGGCATTTCTAAATTCCTATGGCTCTAAGAGATGCTTCATAGATCACAGGGTAAATACAGTGAATCTGAAACTGAGTGCGTTTCACTGTCATAGAAGTTTTATTTCCTTTAATAATTACAGAGGGGAAATTCTGATTTCACAAATTCCCCCTTTTCCTTCCTGGTCTCTATCATAAAATCACAGAATTATAGAATGTTTTGGGTTAGAAGGGACCTTAGAGATGATCTAAATCCAGTTCTCCTGCATTGGCAGGGACACCTCCCAGTAGATCAGGTTGTTCAGAGCCCCATCCATTCCAGATATAGGGCAGCCACAACTTCTCTGGGCAATCTGTTCCAGTAGCTTATCACTCTCTCACTAAAGATTTTCTTCCTAATGTCTAGCCTAAATCTCCCCTCTTCCAGTTTTAATCCAGTACCCCTTGTCCTCTCACTACGTGCTTTAGTAAAAAGCCCCTCCCCAGCTTTCCTGTACCCCCTTCAGGTACTGACTGAAAGGCTGCTATGAGGTCTCCCTGGAGCCTTCTCTTCTCCAGGCCAAACAATCCTAACTCTAATAAAATCATAAAATCATATTTGATTGGAAAATACTTATAAGATTACCAAGTCCGACCATTAACTTACTTCCTTACAACTTTCCTGTTTATTAATGATGTATTTGGTATCTAGTAAAATCACTGTATCCTTTAGAGGGAGAAAACACCACAGGACCCACATAAAAAGAGTTTGTCTTGAGGTTGTTTTCCTGTTAAAAAATATTTATACAGAGGTGCTGGTTATGTGGAGAAACACTTGTGCTGTATTTTGGATAAGCCAAATAGGCAACAGACATGATGTTTGTACACTTGATCATATCCAGTTTTACTCTGTCATGATACAGTTTATGCAGAATTTTGAGAAAAGATTGTCCTTTCATTGAGTGTTACATTATCACAACCCACTGTTCAGCCTAATCAGATTTTTCAATTAAGAGTATGGAAGAGTACTGTCAGCCTGTTTCAGGGGAAAAATACAGGGGTTCTGTTTCATCTGCCTCTAGCACTCCCAGTTCATTCAGACATTCAGACAGAGGCAAAATAACTAGAAGAAAAAAAAACAAACAAAAAAACCCAACTTATAAAACCAAAGGTTAAAGTCAATATAATAGTTCTGTTAGAAATCAGAATTGTACAAAGTCTCAAGCAACTTTGCCATCTCCTGTGATTCTTGGCAGCTTATTTAACATCTCCTAGGGTTCTGTACTCACAAGTACAGAGAAGATTATTACAGTCATTGATTGTATTTTATTATTGTATTCTGAGTGCAGACTGAGGGACTGCATTTGCGCAGCAGACAACGAAACCTGACTTACCCAAAACTTAGAACTGTCTTGGATGAAATTAAAGATACCACCACAGAACTGGCTGTGTTACGCTATTTCTGAAAAGCTGCAGGCCTTTGGCAAACTCCAGCATGCTGCTGTGTGCATACAACAGAAAATGAACTATAAGTCTGAAGGGCTTACAACTTGAAACTTCTGTAAGGAACCTACAAGGCAAAACTTAATGTTACAGTATTACATATTGATTTGCAATAATATCAGTATTTGCACGTTGTAATATGACTTAGAGATATGTTATTGACTTTCTTTCCTAAACATTCAGTGATCAACATTTCTGCTGAGGCTCCTCTCCTCTGTCTTCTATATGTTGCATGGCAAGTCACCGCGCCTCTACAGAACTGATCCTTTCTTGTTTCTTTTTTAGGTTTTTGCAGCCCCTAGATTGTGCCAGGTGCTTCCCAAACAGCAAAGATTAGGAAATAGCTTTGAGATCTATATAAAAGCTCATTATCATTACATTTTTTTTTCATTTTTTCATTCTTCTTTATGAACTGTGTCTTTCAACTAGTGTAAATCAGCAGAGTTAGCAACTTACAGCAAAGACTGGTCCTTTGTTAAACTTTTTCAAGCTTTCATTTCTCCCTGTTTTGAGTGAAGGGGATAGAGGTTCATTGGCTGATTGGTAATGAAATTATCCTTTTTTTTTTCCTTGAGAAGAAACAGATGTCTTTGTAGCTAAAAATATAATGTAACACACCTCTGGTTAAAGTCTTATTTATTTTCTCTACAATCATAATACTTTACAGGAATCCTAGCTGATTTAGACCTGAATGAAATTTAACTGCATGTTTTTGTAGGTCTTTCTATTTGTTTTGACTTTAAAGTTGGAAACTCAAAACTAAAATGTCTCCTACTCATCTTGAGATCCTTCCTTTGGGCCTTTTGTTCCCAGATCTTTAAGCTAAATGGCTAGTTATTTTCCTGAAAGCTTATTTTTTGCTTTCAATCTTAGACCAAACAGTTTATCTACTGTTAGCAATTGCTCATTTTCCTTCTGGCTCAAAATCCATTTCCTGCATGCCATAGGCCCATAACAAACTGAAATGCAGGTAACCATCAAAGTGGATTTTTTATAACCTTGAAAACTAATTGAAAAGTAAAATACTACCTTTTTCCTTTCTTAACCACAAACACAGAGGATCAGAACTCATCTTAATAAAAAAGTTTTTTCAACCAAATATATTCCCACTGTTAGTCAGTTAGCTTAGATAGAGTTAAACATGTAGAAAAGTCTCTGCTTTGGAAACCCCAAGATCTCATATATCCATATGTAGTTAGTGATTTATTTACTTATTAGTATATTTTAAAGAATCTTTGCATGCAAACAGATTTCTTATAGTGGAAAATGTTAATCTTATGTTTAAAGAAAAGGGCTAGAAATCATTTCATGTTTCTGAAACCGGGGTTTATTCTATGACCTTTAGTAAATGGCTTCCTGATGGCTCAGTTTTGCCATCTATGAGATGCTGGTTAATAACTACCCTTAATAACACTTCTGTAGTTCAGAGAAAGGTGGTCCAAGTAAGGGCCCAGTCCCAACCACTTTTACTTTAGCAATTAACACTTACTCCTGAGAGTAATTTTATCAGCCTCAGTAGAATACTTAGCTGAGAAGTTTACATGATTGTACATCATTACATGATGAAAAAAGATGGCTTGTTTAGTATCTGTAAAGCTTTTAAATTCTTGAGGTTTAAGGTGTCATTAAAGTAAAAATGGTTGGGGTTTATGTATGAAGGTCTCATTTTAGCCCAGTCTGCTTCTTGGTAACCCAAATAATTAAGCACTCTCTGTATGAGGATGGAACAGCTGTGAAAGTTTGATATCACTTTTCTATGTTTTAGATATTTTTTCATTTGGAGATGGGATGGAGAAAGATGTCATTTTTGCCAGCATGCATTTACACCTTCAGGCAAAGACTCAAGTTGACTGTTGACATTTTTAGCTAAGGTACAAAAAAGCAAAAAGTATCTCCAGAATCTAGCTCCTTCACCGCCAGATACATGTAATATTAAGCATTCTTAATTGAAGTGGTGTGCAAGAATGTTCCAAGGAGTATGGCAGTGTCACAAACAACGAATTCACTTCAAATTAATTTCTCATTAAGTGCAAAACAACATTGTAGTGAAAATTAAAGGTCTGAGAAAGTTTATGACCATCTTCTGGCTGCTTTCAAGACTTCGGAAGATCTCTCTTTTCACACCAGGAACATAAGACATTTTTCTTTAGCATTTGAACAATGGCACATATTAGAAATTGTGACACAAGTTTCTAAAAGCTGTATTAGGTGCAATGAAATGAAGATACAAGCTACAAGCCTCTCCACAACTTTCCTTTGATAAGCCCACAGTGCTTATTGTGCTTATAAAATTAGCTACAAATTCCCTAATTATAATTTTTTAGTACTTGATCCATTATTATTTTTATTTCAGGGTTGCTTTCAGATGGACCTAGGAAGTGATAACTCCCATTATCTTCTTTTTTTCTCTTTTTTTTTTTTTAAAGATCAATATTATACTCATTTTCCTCCATTCTGTAACCTCCCCAGATTTTCAGTGACTTTTCCAAAGTATTTTTCTCAGATAAAATAAAATTTGTTACTGCTGATCTTGACACATATTGACACATGCCCTGTGAACTAGTGGTGCTTTTTGTGCTCTGAAAGCAGTCTTTCATGAAGCAACAGTTTTTTATTAGTTCTTTAAATACTTTTTTCGCTAGGAAATAGTAAGCTTAAGTACCATGCCTTTTGATATACCTGAAACCTTTTCTGTTGAGCCGTTATTATTACTTTCTCTCAGATTGTGCTCGCTACTATTAGATTATAGTACTATATTTTAAAGAAAAATTCTCATATATTTTTTTCTAAATTTATTCATGCAGCAAAGATCTTAAACACTTCCTTAATTTAAATCACATAACTAATAGTACTAGTAATACTATCTCACAGACTTTGTATTATCATAGAATCATAGAATCATAGAATCCTAGGGGTTGGAAGGGACCTCGAAAGATCATCTAGTCCAACCCCCCCTGCCAGAGCAGGGTCACCTAGAGCACATCACATAGGAACGCATCCAGGCGGGTTTTGAATGTCTCCAGTGAAGGAGACTCCACAACCTCCCTGGGCAGCCTGTTCCAGTGCTCTGTCACTCTCACAGTAAAGAAGTTTTTTCTGATATTCACCTTGAACCTCCTATGCTCCAATTTACACCCATTACCCCTTGTCCTATCACTGGTCATCACTGAGAAGAGCCTAACTCCATCTTCCTGACACTCACCCCTTACATATTTGTAAACATTGATGAGGTCACCCCTCAGCCTCCTTTTTTCCAAGCTAAAGAGACCCAGCTCCCTCAGCCTTTCCTCATAAGGGAGATGTTCCACTCCCTTAATCATCTTTGTGGCTCTGCGCTGGACTCTTTCAAGCAGATCCCTGTCCTTCTTGAACTGAGGGGCCCAGAACTGGACACAATACTCCAGATGCGGCCTCACCAATGCAGAATAGAGGGGGAGGAGAACCTCTCTTGACCTACTAACCACACCCTTTCTAATGCACCCCAGGATGCCATTGGCCTTCCTAGCCACAAGGGCACATTGCTGGCTCATGGTCATCCTCCTGTCTACCAGGACCCCCAGGTCTCTTTCACCTACACTACTCTCCAGCAGGTCAGCCCCCAACCTATACTGGGACATCGTGTTGTTCTTCCCCAAATGCAAAACTCTACACTTCCCCTTGTTCAATTTCATCATGTTTCTCCCCGCCCAACTCTCCAGCCTGTCTAAGTCTCTCTGAATGGCAGCACAGCCTTCTGGTGTGTCAGCCACTCCTCCCAGCTTAGTGTCATCAGCAAACTTGCTGAGGGTACATTCTATACCCTCATCCAGGTCGTTGATGAAGATGTTGAACAACATCGGTCCCAGTACCGACCCCTGAGGGACTCCACTAGTCACAGACCTCCAACCAGATTCTGCCCCATTGACTACAACTCTCTGACTCCTTCCCATCAACCAGTTCCTGATCCACCTCACTACCTGATCACCAAACCCATACCTGATCAACTTATCTACAAGGATGCTGTGGGAGACGGTGTCAAATGCCTTACTGAAATCAAGATAAACCACATCTACTGCTCTACCATCATCTATCCACCTAGTAATCTCCTCATAGAAGGCTATGAGGTTAGTCAAACATGATTTACCCTTGATAAAACCATGCTGACTGCTCTTGATGACCCCCATGTCCTTGATATGCCTAGAGAAAGAGACAAGAACAAGTTGTTCCATCACCTTTCCAGGGATGGAGGTGAGGCTGACCGGTCTATAGTTACCCGGGTCCTCATTCTTGCCCTTCTTGTAGACTGGTGTGACATTTGCTGTCCTCCAGTCCTCAGGCACCTCTCCTGTTACCCATGACTTACCGAAGATGATGGAGAGTGGCCTAGCAATGACCTCCGCCAGCTCCCTCAGCACCCTTGGATGCATTCCATCTGGACCCATCGATTTATGGATGTCCAGATTACTCAACTGATCCCTAACCCAATCCTCATCTACTATGTCAAACTCCTCATCTATCTTGACTACTTCTGGGGCTATATGAATCTGGAGCTCATGGGGAGAGCCTGCAGGAGTAAAGACAGAGGCAAAGAAGGCATTCAGCACCTCTGCCTTCTTTATATCCTCTGTCACCAGGGCTCCCACCTCATTCAACAGTGGGCCAATATTGCCTCTAGTGTTAGCTTTGTTAGCTATGTATTTGAAAAAGCCCTTTCTATTATCCTTAACCTGACTTGCAAGGTTAAGTTCCAAGGAGGCCTTAGCTTTCCTAATTGCCTCCCTACATCCTCTGACAACAGCCCTATATTCCTCCCAAGTGACCAGCCCCTCCTTCCATGATCTGTAGATTTTCCTTTTCCACTTAAGTTTGCCCAGCAGCTCCTTTTTTAACCATGCTGGTCTCCTAGCTCCCTTACTAGATTTCCTAACCATTGGGATGCTCTGCTCCTGTGCTTGCAAGAAGTGGTCCTTGAATGTTGACCAGCTATCTTGAGCCCCTTTACCTTCTAGCACCCTGTCCCATGGGATTTCCCTTAACAGTTGGTTGAGGAGGCCAAAGTTTGCCCTGTGGAAGTCCAGGGTTCTGGTCCTACTGGGTATTCTGTTCCTTCCACACAGGATCCTGAACTCCACCATCTCGTGATCACTGCAGCCAAGGCTGCCACTGACCACCACTGCTTCAACAAGGCCCTCCTTGTTGGTTAGTACAAGATCCAGCAGCGCTCCTCATCTAGTCGGCTTGTCCACCATTTGCATTAAGAAGTTATCATCAATGCACTGGAGGAACCTCCTAGACTGTGAAAGGCTGGCTGTGTGAGTCTTCCAGCAGATATCGGGGTAGTTAAAATCTCCCATGAGGACTAGGGACTGCAGTTGTGAGGCTACTTTCAGCTGCCTGTAGAAAGCCTCATCAACTTCCTCGCCTTGATCAGGAGGTCTGTAGTAGACCCCCACGACTGTGTTTTCATATACAAATAAGTCTTTTGTTTCTCTCCAAGGTTTTGGGGGGGTTTCATTCAGCGAGGAAAAGAAAAATCTTTTTGGGTCTACCAGCCAAGTGAAAAATCAATTAGTTACACAGGACTGTCTATTTGTTAGGATTAGCTATCAAACAATGCATGTATTTTGGTAGTCATTTTTTCCCCATAATAGGACATTGCAATCCAATACCATTGGATTTTTGATTACAGCTCCCCACTCAAGGTAGCATTTTTAGCACAATTCTTCAAGATGCAGACCAAAAAACCCAACAAACAAACAAACAAACAAAAACAGAAAAGAGAAGAACAGATAAATGAAAGGAGAAGCCTTTAAAGAATATACTTCTAGCTGTGAAAAAAAAACAACAACCACAAAAAACCCCAAAAAACCCCAGTGATTGAAGGATAATCCTACAAAGTCCAGGACTCAGAGTTCTTTTTACATGAAACCTCAAAGTGAAATTCCATTTGACCCCATTATTTAGTGGAATTCCATTTGGTCACTATCAAGTTCAACTGCTCAGACCTAAGTTGGACTACACTTTTTTTCCCTGCCGAGAAACTAATTAGAGGGTAAAAAATATCATACTTTCTCTAGTCAGGGCTTGGCTGAGCATTATATATGATCTTTTTCTGTCCCTTTTTCCTAACAGCTACAAATTCCTTCTCAAAACCTATTTTTTCTAGGTTACTTCTAAGCTGCAGTCTGTTAAGCATTTTAGTGACAATACGTTCAAGAAACCACTAAAGAAGGAATTAGTCCCAGTTAAATGCATGAGTTTGCTAGACGAAGAAGTAGTAACATGTGGCTAACCATCAGCTGCTATGACATAGTCCAGCTCCACTAAATCCAGGGTAAGAATTTCTGCTTATAACAGAGAAGACCCTGAGGCAAAATTTTCTCTGTTGAAAGGCAGTCAAGAAAATAAACCTGAGGAAAAAAAATGCATATTCAAAAGTAGCCTAAGGAAGGCAGCTTACAGGTAAACATCATCTCACTGCTGCCACCTGAGCTGTTCACTATGGAAAAATAACAACAAATGCACAGGAAAGTTAGGGAGGAAGCCAAGGAAGCACAGCTTATGAACACTGCCTTGGACTAGTTAGTATTCATCAGCAAAGGTCAAAGCTTTAAACAGAAAGTGTATTACAGAGAATTGTATAGAATACCAAGATTCAGAAATGTTGAACTTGAAATTCAAGGATCAAGTTTTCCAACACCTGAAATTTTGCATGTGACTGGGTGTTAAGGTGTCAGATTGTTTTCTAATTGCTCTAAATTTTCTGTTGGTTGGTTGTTTTAATCTGTGCACATAATACTAAGAAGCTGCATGTCTGAATAGCATAATTATTAATTAACAGGAATCCAGGAATTCATTTCCCTAATACTGTAGACTGAATTAGGTGATGGATAAAAACAGTGAAGCAGTAGTGATTGGTAAGAATAAACCAGCTTCCCTGAATGGGAACAGGAAGGATTTTAGTCATGAGAATGGCAGTGAACCCCATCCTAATAAATAACTGAGCTGATTTTACTTAAGCACTTATAATGCCAGTGTCTGTGATAAGCAATGGAAATATTAATATAAAATATTTCACCATAAATAAATATAGTAGAGTTCAGAATGATATATTGCAACACAGCCATCCCTAGCATGGCATGCTTTTAAAGTGTTGTTTATAATCATTATTATTTTGCTAACAATAGGGGGAAGAATAGAACAGAACAGCAAAAATTGTTATCTGCTAAAGAGGAACTGCAATAGCAAAGTTTCCTGATAAGAACCTACATGAGGATTTAGCCACAGTGAGAGAACAAATGTGCTCAGATACAAAAGCAGTAACTAAGAATGTAGTTGTAGCTTGTTCATTTCTAATTCTAGCTGTATGTTACAGTCAGATGTTGAAAGCAGTAATTTCATGAAATAACTGAAATTTTCAGACATTTCGTGAAATGACCAGCATTATGGCTATTCTATTACACTCTTTGACTGTTTCACTCAATCATTAAGTTAAATGACTGGTGTTATTCTGAGAGTCACATTTGTGTGATTTTTATCACTTACTTTTAGGCATCTGAACTTAGACATACAGGTCAGTTTAGGCTCTTACAGCCATTGAAAGAAAGGTGGCACATCCAGATGGCAATCCAACTGATCTACCATAGCCACCTGGTTTTGGATGACATGAACCATCCTTTGGATATACTTATCTCTCTGTCCATTACTTATAAAAGGAATCTAAGGTAATAGGTTCAGATAAAGACACTTACCATTGATTAATCCTTGTGACTCCTATTTACTGTAGCACTATGGATGCTCACAACTACTGTGAAAATTATTTCTATTATGACATACTCTAGGAGACCTTTAGCTTCTACCTCCTGAGCTTTTTGCCACAGGACACCTAAATGCATTAGAGCCATTTGGTCCCTTCTTTTAACTTACTTTACCTTTCCCAGTGTGCCATGCAGCCTACAGGGTAGAATTAGTATTATATGCATTTTCTGTTTGGATCAGAGCTAATAACTTGGCACATCTTTCTTTGCCCAGTCTGGAACATTTATTAAGCCTCTCCACAGTGAAAGCATTCCTAAAATCCCTAGACTTAAAAATTTGCCCCTGTTGTGACAGTCAAATTCTAGTGACAGATGACTATGTTAAATGCCTTTACTGCCTTGAAGAAATTCTGTCTCATATTCCTAGTAAATGCAGAATTTGTTGGTTCTTCTCTTTCCAGGCCAGAAAAGACTAAGAGCCTGTCTTTATAACTGCCTTCCTGGGAAGTAAAAAGTTCTGTCTTCAGACAGCCATGATAAAGTGGTATCATTCACAGGAAAGACAGTATTAGTTGAAGTATGGATGTGGTGAATGTCCATGAAGTTATATGACAGGTTCACTCCTTCCTAATGAGAATTTGAGAGGTGCCAAGGGATTCTGCACATCAGATTAGGAAATTCCAATATTGTTCTGATAGAACGGAGAGGCTGGAAATGACATGTCAAAGCAAGTTCTGTGAGTACATACAATAATAAGGGAGGGGCAGTTGTGACTTTTTCTGGGTCCTAGGAAGAAAGCGAGGTGAGCACCGGCAACACAAAGGTAAGGCTGTTATCTCCAAGAGACCTCTGTATCCCCTGAAACTGTAAAAAAAAATCTATCCCCATCCCAGGGAAAAGCATAACTTAAATAGATAATGTTGAAGTTCTGCATGGGTTCAAAGATCACCTGCCTGTTTTAGTTTTTTAGTCTTTCTAGCCTGCAATAAATATGTAGGGTATTACTTCCTACTTCATCTGCATATAAAATCCAGGGCACATAGGAAGGCATTGACCTTCACATCTGATCACACAACTGGGTGCTCTGAATTTCTTAGGAGCTGGCTTTTGACTATGTACTCCTGTCTATTCTTTCAGCTATAGGATATTACACAGAGAGCAGTTCAGAAGATAAGCAGGACTCCATTGATGAGATCTATTGTCCTTCCTGTGTAAAACCTTGCTACAAAGTCAGACTCCAGAGGGGAGTGGGGAAGAGCTGTAATGACATAATGAGTGCCCAAATGAGACTATTAGGAGATTTCACAACTTCTTAATGGAAGTTCTAGACATGAGACCTAGGGAATACTGGTCACTAATTAGCAATGGTTCTCACTAACCTTACTTCACATTCTGTTTTGTAAAAAAATCGCCCCACTGAACAGACTGCCTACTAGAAGATGCAGAAACAACTTGAAGTCACATAATTCTGAGGCAAAACACAAGGCTTTTGTGTTCTTTCCTGGTACTGATCACATAAATCCTCAGAGTTCCTTGCTTTCCATAGGCAAGAAAATATAAAACTTTCCTTCTGATTTGGGTCCTTTTTTTTTTTACAGTCTGCCTTGAGAGATAAATGATCAGTTGAAACAATCTTTACAGGCTTCATGACTATGAAGCAATAGAATGACTTGCCCTGATCTCCTGCAAAACTAAACATTAGAGAGGAGATGAACTTCTGGAGAGGATACAAGAATGTGATCCTAGACAAGAGACACAAATTGTCTTCCTGAGTTTACTCCAAAGGAGGTAAAAAACCAAAGTTATTTGGGCTTGGTTTTGTTCTTAGTTTTATTTTCAAACCTCATTAAGAGTTAATTTCTAAAAATACCTGCCTTCTAAGTCTTTCCTTTTTCTTTTTTTTTTTTCCACCCGAGGTTTCTAGAACTTGTAAGGGCTCAGCTAAGTTATTTACAAATTTGCTAATTTCAGAATTGAACTGCATATTACATAGGTTTTTTTTTTTTAAAAGAAATATTTAATGTAATATTTGAAATCTTCTCCTGAAAGGTTTGTTTATTGGGTTGTTTGGTTTTGTTAAATGACATGCAATTTCAGTTAAAACTTTCATTATTAAGACAGTTGATTACTCATACCAGTTATTGCTGTTCTTCCAGTTGTACTCCATTTGAGAGTATATGCACAGCAAACAAATGCATTATCTATTACAACATATAATATGATTATTTATATGTGTAGGGAATATATGCAGATCATTATTCATATGGTAGTTAGATGCCCAAGCTTACGGAGAGAAAATGAATTGCAGCAGGGACACAAAGTCTTCTGGCTTTAATTGTTTCTAGAGCAATAGGTTTTGTTGGATTGATGATACTAAAGAGAACTAAGAGTGATAGAAGAAAAAGAACTCACAATGGTAGAAATCTGGCTTACAACTGCAGCCATGCCAACAAAATGGATTGCTTTCCAGATCACCAGTCAGTCTAGAATCACCATTCTGTGCCCCTGTGATTCTGTAATATTTGTCTGAAATCCAGAAAGCTTGAATAAAGCAATAAATACAGAACAAGCCAATTCTGACAGAAGTCCAGAGGAGCTTTACACGCAGTTATCTTCAGGTTGAAGGGCTGGTGCACTTGCTTTCTCTTCAAGTAAGTTGAAATTGTTGAATCTGAAGGCAATGAGAGAGACTTGCCAATACTGAGGGTGAGAGGCAAAGATTGTGTGAACTGTAGCAATGATTTCTAGAAAAACTCCTTCTATTTTCTGTATTAATTATTGGTGACAAGGGAATATATATTTGCAAAGGGATGTGCAACACCCAACCTCCTCCCTCCTCTCCTGACCACTCCCACAGTCTCCCAGCTGAAGGGGGGAGTGTCCAGGTGCATGGACGGGGTCCTCGGGAGTCGGCTGTAAAGAAAAATGGAAAAAAAACCAAAGAGAGAGATCCAAAGAGAGGGGTGATAGAAGCGACAGTAAGCAGAAAAGTGAGAAAAAAGGAAAACGATAGGCTTGACTTCCGTGATATATTAGCCTATACTGAAAGCCAAATAGAGAAAATATGATGAGAAGGGAATAGTCTGGTTTGCTGATCCTGCCTTCAGTCTAATCTGCTCCCCCGTAGTGGGGGGGGAGGCTGCAGACAGCCAGAAGTGACCTTGGTTATTATCAGTCCACTGGCTCTGCTAAAAAGTTCACTGAAAGGAAGAAAAAAAATCAGCAAAGAGCTTGCTCAAACCAAAACAGTAAGAAAGACAAGAAGCTCCAGGATGTAATTCAATCCATATGATTTAGTCCTTTTGGTCCTTCAGAAGTAGTTGTGTCTCCCTCCCTCTCCTCAATCAAAGATTTAACATTTAATAGGTTGAGAAATAGATCCTGCTCTACAGTCTAGTTCTGGACCTCAAGGCTATAAACATGGTGGAAGAAATGAGAACTTGGAGCTGGGCAAAATAAGTGTAGAGGTAACAAAAACAGTGAAGACAAAATATCTGATGTATGTAGAACACACTATGTATGGGAAGGAACTTGAAGCTGCAAAGAAGAAAGAACAAAGTGTATAAGGGTATTAGAAAATACAAAAATATCCCATCCCAAGCCCACCAACAAGGAGGAAGAAAGCATTATTCTACTAACATGATCCTTTTCCACTGGAGAACTTGGAACACTGATGACTTGGTCCAAATGTTCCATTGCTTGAGGAAGAATGGTCCTGTAGGATCTAGAGGGTCAGTAAAAAGGTTACCACAGTGGTCTTAAAAGAGAAAAGTATTACAGTGTGCATAACAATTATAACTGCTTTGTTATATTACTGAGAATTTTTTTCTTTAATTTCCTTTTCTTTAATAAACAGATCTGGACTAATAATATTTGTCTAGTTATACTGTTAAGATGTTAATTATATTAATAATGCATCCTTAACTTCATATGTTTGCTACATTTCTCTTTAGTCCATAATAAGATTATAAGCACAATAAAAGGTTTAAAATTTTAACAACAAAACAAGTTCACTTTTGACTAGCTTTCACACATTAGCTTATAGAAGCTGTTAAAACAACCAGTAATGTTTATTTTGTCTCATTTTTATTTCTTAGTGGAATTTACTGCTAGCTAGCAAAAAGAGTTTCTGATTTTAGTCAGTTACTCTGGAAAATATATTTTATTACTTTAAAAAAACAAACAAACCCACTTTAATGAAGGGAATTATAAAATCAGTTTTACAGTGGTCTTTGGATAATAAATTGTCAAGTCTTAAATATCAGAATTTTTTTTCTCTGAGTTTATCTTGTCGAGATGGTTCAGAAAGCTGTAATCAGTCATGACGCTTAGTCATAAATAGCTTGATCATACATGTGTATTCTCCTCAAAATCAAGTTGCAACATTTGCAAATAATAACTTACTGGGTTGCAAGGTTAGTGCAAGCCTATGTTCAATATTATCTGACATTTTATTAGCTTCTACACAAACTTTTGCCTATATATAGTAATTTTATTTAGAAAAGTTAATTGAAAGGTTGCCTGCAACAAAGCGATTTTTTTAATGTAGGAAGAGTAAGGTAAAAGTATTTGATACATGGAAGGAAGGGAAGAGACAGAAAAATGTAGGAGTAATTTAAGGAGAAATAGGAAACACTCATTCTTATGGGAAATGGAGTTGGAAGAGGAAGATTCATAAAGAGAATTAATTCCGCAAGGGAATAGTCTGCATTGGGTGCCTGGATCCACAAACCTTCCTAGAGGAAAAGTATAAATCACACAGTTATGTGATCGATGGTGTTTATTTAGAATGAGGCTCCTTAAAGAGGTGCTTAGCAGGCAATTGGCATCTTTCAAGAAATGAAGGCTTGACGCAGGCATTTAGACACTACAGAAGGGAAGAGAGGAAGTCTTGGGCTGGTATGGGAAAGCCTCAACAGAGTGGAAAAAAGGGCCATTCTCAATTTCTGAGTATCTGGGCTTTCTCAAAGTGATACGAAAACTACAGAGGAGCCTCCACTGGAAGTTTCAGGCAGGGGAAAGTTCTAGTTTACATGTGAAGTTTAAATTGACCTGTTTCATTTCAAAGGAATGAGGTTTTCCAAAAATTAAAATAGAAGTCTTAGTCTGCCAGGAGCTTTTTAAAAGTCAAATTGGCTGACGGACATGCAAGAGGGAACAACCTAAACAGAAAAATAGTAACAACTAAAAACCAGGTTTCGTCATGTAGGTGTATTTTTTCTTTTTTTCTTTTTTTTTTTTTTTCGTGTCTTAGAGGTCTACCACCCTGTTGAAGAAGTTTTATAAAGCCTTATTTTTAGAAAGCTGTTTATATCTATTCCCAGCTACACATCTAGCATAGAAGAGAGCCACATTTGCCTCCCAGTCCTGAAAAAACCCTACATGGTCTGAACCTACCTCGTATTTTACATTGAATGTATATGCTAATGCATGTATATGCTAGTAAAATATTGTGAAAACCAAGCTAAAGGATGAAAAAGCATGGAAAGCATTGTTAAAGCTGAATCCATATACCTCAGATGGCCTTTAAATTTATGTTTAGGCAGCTAACATACAATAGTAATAAATATAAAGAAAACCAATATAAGTCTAACCTCCAGAAGTGCTGCACCCTCATTACTGCTTGTTGAAAACACCTTGAGGAATGTTATTCCCTCAGGTGATGACAATTCATAGAAATATAAATGTCTTATGTCAGCTTTTGAATGTTTACAGAGTTATGTTGGAATCTATGACTGGGTTCCATCTAAAAAACTGTCTTGTCTTTGGCCACTGCCTCTCCATTTTCTCTGTTAGCTGGCTATAGGGATTGCTGGGATCCCACTGTGCCTCTTTATATGAAGAGGAAGATGAAAGCTTGGAAGTTATTGGATCTTCAGTTCCTAAACACATTGGCCCCTCCTCATCTCGTTTCTCATCAGAGTAACTTCCCATGTTAATGTATGGGATAAAAGAAACAGAAAACCTGTGGAACATCTGCACAGGTAGCCTACCAAGAGTTTCCAGTACTGGTATCCTCAGGATGGCTCTTCTGGTGGGCTTCCTGAGGACCATGACATTTTTTCTTTTACACAAAGAATTTCAAATGTGAGGGTCTCCTTCAGTTTGTAACAAAGTCAGCTATTCTCAAATATCAAAGCCCTCTGTGGATTGGAATGACCTTTCCCTGGTTAGCTCTTGCCCTTTAGCAATGGGTGTTGCGGGTTGTTCGAAATTCACATACATGGCCACTTTTTGCAAAAAGGCTGTGAGAGGGCAAACTTTCTCCAAAAGGTCTCTAACTTAAAAAAGTCAACCCTGGGCATGAAAAAAAGAGAACCTGTTCTGAAGGCTATTCACCTCTTGGCCTCTTTACTGAAATTGCAAACAAGACAAGGAGCTGTGATGAAAACTGTTCATTTATCTCTGAAAATAATGTTGAATATCTGTCACTGCTTTGGGAAATGATTGACCTGATAATGATATATTTTATATCATCAGGTCCTCAAGTGCCATTCTCAAAGTCACTATATGGGGTTGAAAATTCACTTCTTAATGGTGGCAGTCCTGTAGAACAGAAAGGAATTGCATTGCAGATGGATTTTCTAATGCAAGTGCATAGGCTTTCCTCTACCCAGTCTGATGTCCATGTGTCAAGAGTGCTGCCAAGAGCAAAACTTAGTGGTCTTATAGAACCAGGACATTACATTGAGCTATATATCTTTTAAATAATGCAATAATTTACTCCTAAACTTTGTCTTATGGTGGTGAATGTGGTTCTCATTTAAAAAAACATACTTACAGGAGAGTTATATTTAAATTTATGAGTGTAAGAAAAAAAATCTTTATTTGCCTCTTGTTTTCAAGATTCATTATTGTCGAAGTTTCCTTCCAAAGAAGCTTCTCACAAAGGCCAATAGGAATTATTAGAGATTAAGGATGGAGTTTTCAGAAATGATTACTGCTGGCCTAAGTCTGATCACACTGCTTCAATGAAATTCTGTTGACTTGAGTGTGAACGGGGCTAGTCAAATGTCAAGAGCTTTTTTTGGAAATCCAGTCTGAGTGATATGGTTATTCAGCTTACAGTGAGAAAAGAATAGAGTACAGGAATCTCAGTGTGGGCTGTTCCCCTGGCCTGCCCTCTTTCTTTTCAGTGAATAGCAGATATTAATCTCTTGGAAACATATAAATGCAATCACACCAAACAAGCAAATATAGAAAGAGGAAAGAAAAAATAAATTAAATTGAATGCCAGGAAAAAAAGGGGTTAACAACAATAAATATAGATAAAAGTAAACAAATACAAATTCAATGAGATATTGCCTTGGAAAATTGCTACCTAATTTATTTTCTCATTAACATTTTTGAAACTTAACTAGGCCCAATTTCATAGTAAACAAGAAAAATGAATTGCAGAGCCCAACCCTGTTTATGTTCAATTTCTATGCTGTGTTTTGTTCCCCCTGAATTAAAGAAAAAAATCTATCTTGTTTGTTCTTGAATTAGTATTATAATCAATGCAACTTTCCATGGTGTTTGCAGTTTGTCACTATTATTTATTAGATACAGTATGATAACACCTAAAGAACAACCAAGAGAGGTATTACATTATGATAGGCAAGTCTGAGACACTACCCATTCCCAGTTTTGCCTATTTAAATCATTCATTTTTAATGAGCAAAGCACGCAATGGGCTTCAGGGGCAAAGAAGAAGAAAATTTATAACACACAAGTTGAGAAATAAATGTCACTATTTGTAGATTTCAATCTATTTCTACATTTTTGGCCAACTTGAGGAATAGCTGCAGGTTTTTTAGCAATTTTTGAAGGAAATTCAGGGCTTATGAACCCAAAGCATAAGTGTCAGATTTTTGAACTCTGTTTCAGTAGTTTTTAAATCTGTTATCCAATTATAATGAATTTTTCCAGAGGGACAGAGGTAACAAAAAATACTAAGTTTCTACACATTTAAATAAATTGTGGGTCAAGATAAAAGAAGGAGGCACTTAAAGTGAAAAGTTATTAACACCACCTTTCTTTAGACACTAGGGAGTCCACATCCCGCAATACATAGAGCAGCAGCTTTTATCAGAAGGTGAGATTTACCCATGGACAGGTAGATATTTCCATCTCTGTAGGTCATAGGAACTCACTCCATTGACAGCATGTAAATATAGGCACCTATACAATGTTCCCAACATCTAAAATATGACAAAGCAATCACACCCTCCGCATACTGTTCTCTGTTGACTATACAACCTGTTTAGATGAGTAGCTCAGATGCAGAAGCCCGCCAGAAGTTTAGTGAAATAAATCTAATCTGCCTATTCTTTTTGGCCTGGGTTTCATAACAGATCATTTCATTTGTCTGAAAAGTCAGGCATTAAATTTTCTTTTATGGCAAAGAGTGAAAGATACCCACTGCCCAACTTCATAGGCCCTTAGGACTGAGCTCAGTAACACACACTAACTCCTGGCAGTCCAAGGCATCCATGCTGGACTGACAGCCAGGATAGAGGACTTCCAAGTGCTTTCTGTCCTGCACTATGTGTTTACCACTTAGAATCCCTTTCCAGGTACAGTCAATGTATTCTAGAGAATAATCAAACTCTGCCTGAAGTAGGCACAACATTTAATCAGAAGAATCCCTCTGAGCAGTCACACATTCTTATCAGCTAGAGCTCAGAAAACCAGCTTGTATGTAGACACTTAGCTTGCAGATAACTAAAATGAGGTTAAATGAATCCCAAATTCATATTTTTTTTAATAGCTATAGTTATATTAGGTGCAAATGATCCTCTGAGCTGCAATCCACATTATTCAGAGGAATACTGGAATCAGAGTTGTGCTGGAAGATGATGGCTGCTGAAGTTCAAGAACAGGCTATAAGAGGAGACTGGGGACCTCATGCAGGACGTAAAATGGCAGAAGCAGACTTTTCCAGTAGATGTGCTTCAAATCTATGTGAAGGAAGGTATTGGGTGAGTATGAAAAGTCTATGCTGGCACTGGGATTATGCAAATAGGACTGGTTGATATTTTGCATATTTTTGGCTTTTTTGAGAAATGTGTATCAGATTTCCACCCTTGAAAATGCTTTTACTAATTGTAGAAAGGAACTCTTTGTACTTAAAAATCAGATATGTTCCTTGCTCTACAGAGCATAAGGCAAAGATCTGGATCAAGAAATACTTTAAAAGATTATTTTTAAAGAAGACTGAGAAAGACTGTCAGGCTGACAGACCCTTGCATGTGTTCCATCTGTATTGAGCAGCAAAAAAAATATAATACGCATACATGAGGAAAAAAAACCCAACATAATAAAAAGACATAATGAGGACCATTAGAAAGTGCCATGGTGCCATTCAGAATACTACTCTGATGCAGTCAGGTTAAGAGGAGAGGAAGATAACATTTGGATGTGCCTCAAGGAAGAAACATTTTGCTTTAAGCCAATTGCCTGTCAGCAAAAATATTTTTTCAGTTAAAACTGGCTGAAAAATGTGTAAACACTGTTCACAAACAATTAAAAATGTTGGTATTTTTCAGCTTTCTATTTTTCCCCCTTAAGCATAATTAAGGTAAAAATGTTGACTGTACATTTGCAGGTAATATGTTTCAGCAAAATAAAAAACAAAACAAACACACAAAACCAGGTACTTCTGGGGGAAAAAAAGCTGGTCATTTTCACCCCAAAACATTTGTGGATTGTTTTTTGGTTTTTGGTTTTGTTTCTTTTTGGTTGTTGCTGTTGTTGGTTGTTTTTTTCAAATAAAACTTGTCTGGAATTGCTAAACACAAGAAATGGTGGCTACCTCTAAATTATTTAGATTTGAGATGTCAACACAATGAGAACTCCTGACTTCCTCCTATGTTATTCACTATCCCTGTGAATACTTTGAAAAGGAACAATTGCTTTCAAGAAAGCCACGAAAGCTACAGGTCTAGTTTTCTTATTTATGTGAATCATTGTGACACTTATTTAGTGGAATTATGACAATCAACACCAGCTGAAGATTTGGCTAAACTGGATGTAAAGTGTATCAGCTTGGTAAGCCATAGATGTGACTGCCTTTCTGTGAATGTAAAGTTAAATAGTTTTGTCCTATGAAGGATCACTACAGGCCCTGAAACCTAGTCCAGACCTAGATAATTGTATATTTGATTAGTTACTGTACTCAAGATGTCTGCTGTTGTTTAATGCCAGTGAAATTCTTGCCTATAACTGCAAGACTGATGTCATACCTTGAGGTTTCAGAGACAATATTCAACTTTAGATGAACTTCTATAAGTATTTCTGAGATGCAGAGAGTATAAAACTGCACTACACACAATAACTACTACACTTGGCCCCATGTACTGCTGTGACTGCTGCTATAGATGTAAAAAAAAGGCGAATAAGAAATTAGATGAAGTCATAAGAACAGATGTAACCAAGAGACATTTCACAAGTCTTAATTACAGTTAAAAATATTTCTATCATCTCCAAGTGAAGAATTTCTGCATCACTAAGATATAATTTTAGTCATCTTATACCTGCACTAACAGAACAGCAGCTCCTGACTATCTGAAAGTAGCAGAAGCCATGTTTTCCTAATCCTGGGTTTGTTTTTTCTCCCAACAAATACAGTTGAAATAATAACAAAGCAGTCTTATTCTACCCCTACAACCCAGCAGCAAATATTAAATCCATCAGGGTGACAATAGGATTAAACTGTGGGCACTGTTTACTTGTTAGTCTTCTCCCTTAAATAACTTCCATGTGAGATGGGAAATTAATGTTGCAATAAGTTGCTTCCTGTTGTGGGCCCAACAATAGAGCTGGCAATCCTCTTACTGTAGAGCTTTACTTTTGCTTGTATGTCGGCTGGCTAAACTGTTCAGTCACTTTTTGTCTCCATAGGACCACAATGTGCTTGTTGATCTGCCAAGTCCCAAATCCTATATTTAATACAATGCCTTGATGTCATGGCAAAAATAAAATTATTACTCTCTCTGAATACTGCAAAGAAAATTGAAGGGGAGGGGGAAGAAACAGGAGCTAGAAGTAATATACAGGTTTCCATGTCCAAATCCCAGAAGAAGACCCAAGTTGCATCTTTAGGAGGAAGAGACATGAACAAAATGTAAGGTATTAATTGCACCATCTCTGGAGTAGGTCTTAAGCTATCATGGCTCTCCTCTTCCACATCTTTTTCCTTATGTTAATATAAGACCATTTATTTGATTCTGAGCTACATCAGAAAGAAGACAGAGCCAGGAATAAATTTTTTCCACACTGAACACAACCTAAACCAAATTATATTGAGTTTTACTTGTTCCTGGCTATTGAATCCAAGCTTGAGTACATCCAACATTTTAAAGTCTACGACTAAGTCTATCTATCCTAAGTCTTACTGAAGCAAAGGGCCATACTGACAGAGTAGTCTAGAGTCTTCACCACAGCTTGTGCAGCTATGCCATGGCTGATCTTCACCTGGCTGGCAGGAAGAATGGTAGTTGTGGAGTTCACATGGGCTCCACATGTCTACTAGATCTGATGGATGCATGTGTTGTGACTGAAGCTTGTACTAATATAGCTTCATTTCTGCCAGTGGACTAGAGAAGACTGGAGAGTGAGATCTGAAAGTCCTCATTTGCTTTTTGGAAGTGTCTTTTTCTCTCCCTCCTTCGACACACATAAGTCCACAGTAACTGCACTTCTAATTTAGATGCTTTAAATTGGGTGGAGTGCTCCAGAGCCAGAGTCACTGCCATTTAAAGCTATTCTAAGCAGTACTGACAGAATGCCTGCCTTTTGATGAAAATTACATATTTCAAAATGCCTAAAAATGTATTGTTTTCAAGCAAATTTCATGTGAGAAGAAAAATGAAACACAATGATGATGACAAAGTATTCTGTAGCAATGCTTCCCACATGGAATACTTTTTAAAGAAATTCAAATTAGCTTTAAAAATCCTTGGTTTATTTCATTTTAAAATTCATATATGGTTTTCATATAAACAAAATACTCTTAATTTACCACAGCAAAATATTTGGACTGACCTTCACCTCCCTCAATTTTAATTTTTTTTTCCTCCATGGAATTTCAGTTTGCAGCAAGATATCTATTTGTTTATTCTCAATGTTTGTTTGTGTTTTACAAATGGACAAAGAAAAATCACAATTTTAGACATTCCTATCACACAAGCAATTCTGTGTGTCCTCTCCCCGAGTCTAACACCATCTCACAGCTTTTCTGTATGAAATTAATCTGGTACACTCAGTTTTGATCCCACAGGGCAAAAGTAATGCTCAGAACTGTCCCAGTATGCAACAATGAAGAAAGATGGCATTTTCAGTTGGATAATTGCATGGTTTGCCCCTGTTCCAATAAAATTCTTGAAATCCCTGTGTCCAGAAATGGACTCCATGTGTATGTTACTGCTCACACACGTTACAAAAATTCCTCTGAGTATACAATCTAGATGCCAAAGGGAAAAGAGCAGGGCAGGAGGGCAAGGCAGGAGCAAGGATAAGGGAGAAAAACTTCACACTCAGCTGGAAATTGGTGAGCTTTCATTGATGATTGCATGACCAGTATCAGTACACATACTGCATCCTCATCTGAGGCCATCACTTCAAGTTAGAGCTCATGGGACAGGAGGGAATCTTGGACTGTCACTACTGCATGCTAGAGATAAATACATGAGTTCAATTACCCAGGCTGTCAATCTGCTGCATCTCATCAATACTAAATTTATTTTAAAGAGGAAGAAAAAAAAATTGCATATAATTTATTGTATGGAGGGGCGAGGAATGCAAGCAGCATGAAACTCAGCCCAAAGTGCAGGAGATCATTTCCAATGTGAATAAACAGAAGGTTTCTGGAGCGGAGGTGCATTCTCAAAGTGACTTTATAAAAGCTTTCTCTTCACTACAGCTTTCTCCCCTACTCAGCAGCCTCCTTGAGATCTCATGTATCATTGTTTTGTGCACACCGCTTTCCATGAGATGAGTTTAATAGCATTATAAAAGTCACATTGTGTACAAATTGGGAACTTCAGTGCCTCGGTAACTGCTCTGATGCATACACACTTGCAAAGTTTTCAAAGCAGAAATGTTGAAGGCACTTCAAGGCACAAAAACATCCTTGGGTAAATTACTTCCTATTAGTATGTCACATATATCTTATATATGACTCTGGTTTCATGAAGTGACAGCCACGCTTAACAATAAAACTTTGCACTCTTTTTTATTTATATTTTTCCTGGTTTTTTTTTGTTTTTTTTTTTTTTATTTCTTCCGAGTATATAATGTCTGATGCTAAGCCACTCATCTTCCTGCTACCAGTGAGACCAGTGCTGCCTACTTTGCTTACCAATAAACTGGAGCAATTCCACCCCAAACTTCTAGCTGTAATATTAAGCAATTCAAATAATTGCTGATTATATCAGGCTGCAGAAGGAAGCATGGATAGTTTTAAAATGCAGGTAGGTTTTAAGTCCTGTGACCAATTTAACATTAGAGGGGGAGAAGAAGAAAGTAAAGCTGTGCATCTAAAAAAGAGATGCTTCCTTGTGTGGGTAAATTCCACCTTAGATCAAAGAATATCACCCTTTTTCCAGTATCATGAAGCTACATAACAAGAAGAAAAAAGTTCCAAGCCTTCTTTCTCACCTATTTAAAGGATAACTTTTCCCTGTATGAATCCCCCAAGTTGTCTGCAACCTTCACACTTCCCAGATACTGAAACCAGTGTTAGTAATTTGGTTCTCAAATTTTTTAATGAAGAATCTGATTTCCTTTCTTGCTGTGTTTTATGCTTCTGCATAATGGGACACTGAAATTGGAAATCAGTTTCGGTTCAGGTTTACAATCTATTTCACTTCCTCATTTCCAGTTACAATTTTGGAATATTTTGTTGTTTGCATTTAAGACATCATATGGAGATATTTAACTCTTCAGATCTGGTAGGCTAAATGACACTTTTAATGTACTGTTAGAAAAGTTTAGAAATACATAAAAACTAGGGGGAAAAAAATCTGTTTTTTTCTGCCCCGTACTCCATTTATGCATCACTTTGAAACAGAGGAATCACATCTCCCTTACAAGTTATGGTCATTGTGATAGCCCGTTTTAATTTCTGCTGCAGTAATTATGAAATTTTATGGCTGAGAGAAAGATGGATTAGATATATCTAAATTACAGAAAAAAAGTAAGTGTATCAAACCTACACATTGATACTGAAATAAATTTACAGTGTCCATTTAAGTGAGCAAAAACCACTGTTTTCACAACTATGAGAAAGGTTTCCTAAGTGGATTTTTTTCCCATTAAACATCTAAAAATGGCCACATCTGGGCAGACGAAAGTATGGAAGAAGAAGCTCAGTACCCACCTTTTTTTTTTTTTTTAATGTACCTGCAAGATCTGTCTTCAGACCTTCAGAAAAGCATTCCAATTGGAATATAGGACTGAACAATTACAGTTCACTTCCAGATGAACCTTTTCCATAAAAATCTGTAATTTGAACTCCATACAAAAACTCATACAGTAATCCTTAAAAAAATATGTCACCACCCTCAATACCATCACAAATAGAAATTGCAAGGAGATTTATTTTAGACACACAGTGCTCTATGCTTATACTGACTACGGAACAGGAAAAGTATATTATTTATATATGTTATACATTTTGAATGGACATTTTACATTTTTTAAAATGCAAACAAAATTAAAGATCATTAGCACTTATTCAAATAAAACCTTCAATCTAGAATTAATGAGGTATAATGGTTTGAACTATTAATTTATACATATTTTTAAATATCCTAATTTTTTTTAGAAAGTAGCTATTCAATCCATGTTAGGAGTTTTGGGTTGTTTTTTTGTTTGTATTTTATTTTTTTATTTTATTTTATTTTTTGTTGTTGTTGGTTTTGTGCAGATTTTTTTTGTTTTTGTTGTTCTGTTTTTTTTCAAAGAATATATAACATCACAAATCATAACCAAGTATCTGAAGCATAAATCTCCTGTTAAACATACTGGACGATATTATTTCCTTAATTTAAGCTTCAAAGACTTAATAATGTCTCTTTTATAAAAATTTTCATTCTGATTTAGATAGAGGATATCTAAAAAAATCTGAAAGATGCAGGGCAGGGCAAGGAAGGGCAGGGCAGGGCAGGGCAGGGAAGGGCAGGGCAGGGCAGGGCAGGGCAAGGAAGGCCAAGGAAGGGCAGGGCAGGGCAAGGAAGGGCAGAGCAAGGCAAGAAAGGGCAGGGCCTCAGAGTCAAGGCTGAATCTATAGTGGACTATAAATCTAAACCTCATCAGAGAAAGCTTTATTCCCAATGGGATCTGCGTTAAAAGGGAATAATTGACTACAGAATTGAAGGAACCAAATGTTATTCTTTGAAGTCAAATCAAATTCCTCATCCCAAAAACTTCCTTTCATGGGTTAAGGGCCAAGTTTCCTTCCGTATGCTGTGAAGTACAATAATTATGTTGGTTTGAATGAAAAGTTGTCTACAGGCGTTTGATTCTTAAATCAAGGAAGCAGAATATCATTATATGCATTGATTACTCTGCTCACCATTTCACCATAGCAAATCTATATATGGCCATTCCTAATCTGTATTTTTCAGTGCTTTTATACTTAGATTCCCCTAAAAGCATTTTAGTCATTCCAGTAGCATCTCAAGGAACATGGCCAGCTGGTTTAGTTGTCTAGGCCTTCCTTGTTTTCTCTTCTAAAAAGAAAACCCTATTTTTTTTTTCCTGACTATCTTATATCAAGGCAGTGTGAGTTGTTTGTAAGAAAAGCAGAACTAATCTAGAAGTGCCTTTGACACTCAGAGCGGAAAGTGTTATGCTTTATACAACGGCTCTTTTTTCTCACAGAAATTTGTTCTGCAATCACAGTGTGGTTTCTAAAAAAAAAGAAAAGTCCTGTCTTTAGTACAATAAACACCTCGCAGTATGAAGTCTCTGTCTTCACTGACAACAGTTCTTTCTTTCACAAGGAGAGAAGTTTTTTCACTAATTGGCTCAGGGTGTTTATTAGTCCCCAGTTTACCTTTCCAGAATTTATAAAGTAACATTCAAGTCTCTGAGCTTGGCCTGCTGTGGAAATATTAGGTGGTAACTATCAAAAAGGAGCTGATTATATGTTCTTAAAACAAGGCAGTCTTACCCTGGCAGTTTCCTGCTCTGCTTTCTGCTGGGTATCCTTTGGTATTTTACACTTCTTCATGTGCAAGCATGTAAAAATCTGGGCCAGTGCATTTCAAGAAAAGAAAGCAAAGACAGCTGTTTTGACTATCAACATTACCAAACTCTGGTCTTTGGGAAACTCAGTCCTTTTCCTACAGTTTTTGTGGCCTTTGATGATACAGGCTCACCTTTGCAAAAGACATTTTACGGCAGACAAGTCAGATCACTGTCCTTTAAATCCAGACGTTACAACCAGCTGGAAGTCTGCAGTGACCTCTTCCATGGCAGAGCAGAATAAATCAGTGACAAAGTGCTAGAATCATTGCAAGAACAAAAGAGATCCCTCCCTCCTGCAGCCTGTGAGTATTTTAACCACTTTAGATGAGATTCTTGTTTCCTTACATGGTCCTCTAAAAGTTAGACATTTAGACATCTAAGTCCAAGCTAACCATTTAGGTTTCCTTAAGAGTCAACAGAAAGAAACACATACCTCCAAAAGGGCAGTTCACCTCATCCTAAAATAGACTTAGGGAATGAGTCAGCAGTACTGCCCTCTGCATTACCCATATCTGTCCTTTGACTATAATGGATGGTGAGGGCATCTCATACGAGTGAATTTTAGATGCTAAATTTATATATGAGGACTCCCACCTTCTTTATGGTATTCCAGTTTTCATTCCCACAGAATTATGCATCAAAGACAGGAACAATGAAGGCCACATATTCAAATCTTACTTTCTATAAGTACTTGGCTAGATAACATGATCACAATATGAGTTGAGGACTGACTTGAATGCAAAAAAAGACTTATGTTGGTCACCTTAGTTATTATGGAAAAAATGTACCATAAACATCTAGCAATAATATCAATCTCACTTTTATGTTCATACACACACACACACACACAAAGAAAAGGAAACAAGGTAAATTTGGTCTCAATTTACCTAGATGGATAATAAGACTTTAAATTGTTGTTGCATTATTTGTTAGTATGTGGATGAAAGATTAGGTGACAATATGCAAAATATATTTTCTGCATATTATAATATTTAGTAATGTCATTTGATTTTTTATATGTTTCATTAAATTGTTTTGTGGCTTTATTATCTACCCAGATGCACAGCTTGGAAATACAATTATTCACATTTAGAAGCAATAAAATTTGGCATGCATTTACTTGTATTCAGAATTCCAGCATGTTAAAGAGAAATTACTGCATTCTCCCCACATAGCTCTGTTCTCATGCCTTTGCTGAACCATTCATTAGATGGAGCACATTATAGAAAATATACCATTTATGTTAAGGAACCGTCTGATAACAGATGTATTTGTACAAAGCAAATATTTCAATATATCATAGCCTTTTGATCATGACTATAATAGAAGCAAACATATACACATTTTCTGTAATGCATATCTCTGTTATATGGTTATTGAGGGGGGAAAAATGAGTGCTATAGATTATATGTTGTAAGAAAAGGTACCTGCAGACAGGGGTTGACAATCCTTTGAAAACATTATTGAATACAATACAAATTATTCTATTCTGTAATAAATGCTTTGAGATTGCATTTAAAGGCATGTCTCCTAGCTGAAGCACAGGGAGTTTTCCTATGGACAAGTTGTTCCAGCTTTAGTTTTTCTTTCTATGTTTCATAAATCAAGCACTCAAATATATGACACAATGTCCCAAAGTTGTCCCCTGTCCCCTGTATTTGCAACTGAGTCTGTTGCTGATGGATAGCACGGCAGAGAGTAAGTCAACAATCGTGTCCTAACAGAGGAGAGGTTTCAGCAATGGTGTCTATTGTGCTCTGTGAGGCTGCCCACAGTACACTGGTACCTGTTAGGACCTCAAACAATGATCCTGTGGAAAGCATCCCAGAGAGGGTAGTATAAACCCACTAGGCTGAACTGATCCCTAACTACTTATGAATGTACAAGTTAATACACCAAGGGGAGGGTGTGACTGCTCCATCCCTTTCCTTTCACTCCGTCTTCCAGCAGGAGCTGCAATACCACCACTGAATGGGCACTGTTCTTCACCAATGCCTTGCTCCTCACAATATCGCCACAACCTGGCAGAAAAGCATAACTGATCCACCATTTACTGCCCAGGTGTTAGGTTAGGTCTTGGGATGCCTCTACACTACCAGAGTCCCCACCATTACCTCCATACTGGATGAGATCATGCTGCCTACTCGCTGCTCGGTCTCAGTGGTCGGTTCTGCTTTGAGGGGAAAAAAAAAACATTTTGCATTTTAGGGAGTCCCCAAAGGCTCTCTCACTGGCTACACTGAGGATCCTCAGGTCTTTTGTGGTATCAGGATGGTAACATGACTGGTGTTACTGCAGATGGATGCCTTGAAGCTACATGTCTCTCATGGACTCAGCTGTCTCACATCTCCCTACTCATTGCATACATAGGTAAACTGTATCTCGTAAGTTTATTTAAGAGTAGAGACAAGGACAACCTTTGCAAGTGTAATGAAAGTTTTAGGTAACTGAGGCACAATATGGCTGTCCCCAAGAGGCAATCCCTAGTCATGTTAGAATTCTAAGGAAAATCAGTAACTGAGGATACAGGAACTATTTATTTTTTCTACCACTTCCTCCTAAAATAAGAGGGGCCTGCAAACAACAAAATTGGTCTGAATGTCTGTACTTTGCAAAAGTCAGTGAACTGCTTTTTTTTTTTTTTTTTTTTTTCTGCTGGAATTATTACAATGTAGAAAAGCAATTTGTTTGTTTTTTTTTTTAATTAATAACTTCTGCTTCTAGGTTTCTGATTAATATATAAAAGCTTTACTATATGAATGAAATCAGTATAATTTCTTTGCTTAAATTTACACATGTAATACAGATGACTTTGCTTCCCATTTTTGCAGAGGTATAGAATTTTTATTCCTTTATCCTAATGGGTAGAGTTTCAGGCAATTAAATTGTTTATCTTTCAGAGGCCAAACTACATTTATTTTTTTATGTTAATTTTGAATAACTGTATTGACTTCAACACAGTTACACAGTTTTTACATTACTATAAATGGCAGTACATGTTGGTCCTTAAATAACTGGGGATTTTGGATTACCCAATGGATTTGGAAAACCACACTCAATAAGTCTGATAAAAATGTCTAGTCCTGAGGCCATTTAATATTATGCACTTGTTTCAAGCTTGTTTCTAAACAGTACAATGATTTATTATGAACCAAAACTTATACAATAAAATATAATAAAACAGTTATTTATGTTTGCTGACATTTACCACAGAATCCATTCAAGCCATCTGAGAATCTTCTTCTGTTATAATCAAGTATCTCCAATATAATGGAGAAATCTGACTTGGTATAAAACACTAGATTGTAAGACTGACAAACCAGGTCCCCAGTTTGACCAATGCCAATGTATATTCCTTGACCATCATAATTTATTTCTTTAGAACTTCTGTCTCCTTTTCTCTCTCCAACTACAGTATCTTTTGAAACTGGATATAAATTTTACCAACACTGAAGAGGAAGTGATCTCTCTCTGTCTTTCTTGACACACAGCTGAATTATTTTATTCAAGGGGGAATGTTCAGGGTGTTTCTAAATTGTAAGAGAAATAGATGTCTGTACTTTTTGTAAGCTTTTCAGTTTCTGTATTATAGTCTTTTCTTTTTTAATTGAAAAAAAAATCTGAATAGTTTTCAACTTCTGCAAACCAAGAATCACTTCTTTCAGTGTCTCTGCAGCTTTCTTGCACAAGTACATTGTCTCAAGAGAGAAGAAGCCTTCCTCTTCATATGTGCATCGACCCTGCACTTGTGTCATCAAACATTCTCCCACATTCTCCCATGTACGCTGAATAACTGAGAACTGAGTGAAGGTTGAGTGAAACCCTTAACACAGGAAGCATGAAAAATTTTAGAAATTTTGTTTTGCTTTTGTGGAGGACTGGCCTCCACAAAAGGTATGTCTCTCACACAAATTGATTGCAATAAAGAGACATAAAATTCAAAGAAAAAAACCTAACAAACCAAAACCAAAGTGGCGACACCCCTGGGTTGGGGGTGTGGCTGGGATTTACACAAGGAAGGGCAGAGACCCCTTTCCCCCCTTGCTATGTGTGCAGCCAGGACCCAGCCTTTGGCTGGACTATGGCAATATTGTTAAAGGAGCCACAGGTACAAGCTGAGAACTGAGCAGACAAAAGGCCAGACCAGCCTGCATGGGCATGTAAATAGGATGACCATTATGGATCATTATCAGTCGTGGTCGGACATTGTTCTTTGCTGCTGGAAGAAAAGATAGAGGAGAAAAGAAGACAGAAGGAAAAGGAATAGCACAGAATAAAAAAAAAAGAGCCTCCGGTGGCTGGGGTGGAACTCCAGCTATACTCCCTGCTCCCCTGCACTCCGGACTGCTGCTATTCCCTGCTTCCTGCTTGCTTGCACTCCTGCCTCTTGTCTCGTGGAGCCTGCTCACCGAGGAGCTCCGTGAAAGGAGCTGAAGAAACGGAAAAGAGAGCTAGAGCATACTGAAAAAGCTAAAAGAGCTGGAATCACTGCTCGCTCCCCAAAACCCTCCCTTATCAGTGCTCCCAGGCCAGTTGGTGCAGCTCCAGCTGGTTGTAGCCATTTGGCACAGCCACTGCCTGCCCAGGCCGAGACAGCCACCACGGGCCATCGTCAGCACGTGCCAGAGCCGCCTGCGCTGGAGCTGCAGCGTGTGACCACTTGTCACCATGTCCTGCTGCAGCTAAAGCCACGCTCACTGCCCCAGCCACCTGCCCCAGCTGCCTGCCCCAGCCACGCTCGCCGAAACCTGCGCTCATCAAAAACCTGCTCTTAAAGCCACAGACGCCGCCAAACCTGTCAGTGCTTCTGAGTCTGTAAGAATCTTTCCTTTTCTATAGACATATCCAGTGTAGCCAGCTGGTCCCAACTTAGGGACGGACCCCCTGGGAAATTAAAACCAGCCATTAGGGGCTATTCCTCCTCTAACTGAGGAAAAGAGAAGGTGCGATCCGTGTCTCAACTTGAGTTTTCCAGCCCAGGTCGAACTCGGACAGCTACAGTTTTGTTTTTTTCTGAAAGCAGCATTTGAATCTAAATTCTACAGATTCAGAAAAATGTCATAATTATTCTTGACATTGAAACTGAAGGAAGTAAAATACTAGAGCTCGTAGATTCCCCATGTCTTTTCCTGCTGATGGATGCTGTCTTTCAGCCACCACAGATACCTTTGATGTAACTTTTCACTGTGTTTTATCCACCCTATTTTGATCTCCATCAATAAAGCTTAGTTATCACTCTATTAACAACAGAAGAAAACTGACTAAAATAAATAGAGTCCTTGCTATATATCAGCTGGTGTTATTCTTGATGCAAGTCAAAAGAATACCATTTCCAGAAGTTTGCTGAGACTCATATTATAGGATCTCATGCTCAGAGATACAGATGGGGTTTTCAAAACTACATCATGGCATAAATCCTGTCACTGCCATGGAGAAGAAAGAGCATGAACCATCACCACCTGCACCACTATACCCACTTACTTCCCTTTGACAGCAATGACAAGATCAAAACTGGTTCTGCTCTCAGAAAGAAGTGTTGTGGATCAACCGTAAGTGTTTGAGACAGGTGGAGCAATATGGGGAGAAACTCAACTTCATGCTATGTGGTAAGGCCACATAGCTGTAACTAAGTCTACAGCCTATATATGTACAAAGTAGTATTTCTGAATATCTATACTGGTGAAATAAAAGAATTAGCAGGGGTTTATTTGTGTCATTAACCAGCAGGACTTGCAAGGCTCTTACTTCCCATTACTGATATATACCTGTGTGAACAATTATTCTTGGTTTTACCCATGTAAGCATTTACAAAAATCAAGCAGAAGGAAAAAAACCAACAAAACCCTCAATAAAAAGCAAGTATTGCTTCATCCTTTCTTCAAAGTTTTCTGTTTTCCATTAAGTCAGATCATCAAAAGATTTATCATGTAGCAGAAATCCCTGATATATGGCAACTGCCATATAAAAACCCTAACACAAACCAACCAAAAAAACCCCCACAAAACCCCAAAAAAACCAACAAAAAAAAACCCCAAAACAACAAAACACTCAATATTTGGCTTTAAATCCAACATAATTTTAAAGTCATTAAGAAAGATTATGCAGTAGGGGACTGAAATAACTTCAGAAATAAAAAAAGAAACTGAGAAGCTCTCAGGATACAGCTGAACTTCATGGCCATTAGGGCCTTCAGGAAACAGAGCGTTTTGTTAAGGCTGTTAGGGTCAATGTTAAATATTTTCTTCATGAGAAATCAGAATGTGGCATGCGCCTCTCCAAGAAATGCCAGATATGTCTTCACCTTCAGGATATTTTTTTTCAAGGCATCATTCCCAAATTCTGCTGTTTAGGTTGGTTCCAGCAATTGACCCATCTCTCTACAAACAAGCAACCGTGTGTAGAGCAGAGAGGTCTGCATAGCTGACCGTCATGGTTCTGGGGATGGGACACTAGAATAAAGTACCAAAGGATTTGGGCAGCCTCAGAAGAATGTGAACACAAAACCAAGTTTATTATTTCATTCAATGTGGTGTTTAAGTCAATCACAGAAGACATCACTAGTCATCCTGTTGCAAAATAAAGTAAGTACTGGTAAGCAGTACAGAAAAGAAACTGCCAGTCTAACTATCCAAACCAGTGACAGGCAGAGAAGTCCCCTGATTGCGTGGTGCAAAACTAAGTAAATAAATGCAGATAGAATACATTCATTTAAAAGACCACAGCCATAAGGTGCTATTACAGTAAGTGTAAAATGCATTTGCTCAGGGAGGGCACCACTAATGAACTTTTGCAGTAGCATGGTGAAAACCAAAGGTGAGAAGCACAGAGTTCATCTCACCAATGCACTTAAATCGAGAGTAAGGCTTAGTCTTTGAATATAGATGGAGTAAATAGTATATACTTATCTGTAAGAGGCATTTATTCTCCATCTTGACCATAAACCACATGTAATCAGATCACAACCTCTCTCTACTACACTGGAAATACTTTTCTTCTAATAGGATTTGCAAGCTAAACCCAAACTTGGCAGACAACTTAAAACTCCAGTCCCTCTCTCTGGAACATTTCTTGGAAGTGCAAAGAAGCACAGTGAAGAGTTTTTGTCTGAGCTTATTCTTTGATTCAGCACAAATAATGCCTGACAAAATTCATACTGTCCTTGCTAAAGCAACAACTCAGAGAACTCGCACATCTGAGGAAGTATAACAATTATCTCAGTCCTAAGGAGACACCACCAGGGTGAACAAGGTAGCTGAGAGGCCTGATGACAAGTGTGTAGGATCAGAATAACCAGCCCAGACCACTTTCTATTTGTCCTTGTTCGTGGTTGCACACAGACATTGCAACTAATTCTGGGGATCTACTAAGGCCAGTTGAGAGTTGAAAAATCTAAGGGAAAGTTCAAGGAGGTCTAAAAAAATATGCTATAAAAATATAAATTGACATTTAAGAAGTTGTCAAGACTTGCTCTACATGCCAAAAATATAAGCTCAGTCCAAGTAAAAAAAAAAATCCAATGTCAGTGACTCAGGGGAAAAAAAAAAAGGGCTCTCTGGAGCAAAGCCGACATAGGTCTGATTATGCTGACAAGAAAAAAAATGTACTTGTTCTAGAATATTATTCTCACTTCCCTGAGAGCTTACTAGGACACACTATGGCTAAACAGGTAATCAGGCATGCCAGATCTATTTTTGCTAAATATAGTACACTTGCCATCATAAAGTCTGACAGTGGGCTACAGTTTAGTAATTTACTGATGGGAATTAGTTGTCTCAAATAGTAAAGACGCTCCAAGCATCCATCCTGTGGTTTAATGAAGCTGCCACTTTGGGAAGACTGAACAGGATATATTTGCAGATGAAGGGGACAGGGGCTGGAGGGGAAACAAAAGGGACATTTTGTGAAAGAAGGTATCACATGAGCATGAAGCAGCAAAGCAAGGTGAACCCAAAAAGGCGTCTCACCCAGGGCAGCTGGATCAGGAATCTCATGAAGCAACGGCACATATTAAGGAAGTCAGTCCTGGACAGAACAGAAGACTGACAAAATGGCACTGGTGAGCAAATACACTTTCAAACTCCTGATGAATGTCCCAATAGCTGTGGTATCTCAGGAGAAACTTGATAATTTAAGCAACTAGAAAGGAATAAATTAAATTAAAGTTGTTAATAAACAGAATACAATTGTTACAGATTTTTGCGACTGCATGTCATGTGTGTATATTTTGTAAAGTTATTCTTATTTTTTTGCTAGCATGGGAAAGCAGTACGAGTGTTGGGAATCTGTGCCTTTAAATGGCACTTGTGGGCATTGAGTTATTATACTACCGTAGTTGTTCTAAAAATAGGGCCAAAATCTAAGCAAGTCAAACAAGAGCCAGCCTTCACAGGCTGCTTTGTCACAACTCAAGTCAGGAACCTAAGCCTGGGCAAATTTTTTCTCCCTTGGGCTATGCAGGGAACACAGGTGGAAACTCAGGCTCAGGTGTCTGTTTGACATTTAAAGTCAGGGGCATTGGATCTTGTCCTCAGCTTCAAGAATGATGTTCCACTATCAGCACCTGTAGTATAGGGCTGTTTTCAGTGACCTTAGGCTGGACCTTCAATAAGAAATCTTTTTATCACTTCACTAAGGACTCCTACATGCTACAGGAGTCTGCTCTATCACCCTTCTGCGACATTGGATCGATTTCCCTTAGTCCCTACTGCAGTTAGTTTCAAGGTCCCAAGTTAATTCTCTCACTACTTTTATTTCTGCACCCCTTAGAGTCCTTCTCTGCAGCAAACCAAAACCTAGACAGCAAAACCAGGGACAGGACATCTGCATTTCCCTTGGGTTTCATCTGTTCCCTCATGCATGTGGCTATTGGCTACAACTCTGTGCATATAAGATCAGATTGCTTTACATAGTGTCTACCTCAGCATTGACACTCAGATCTGCTGCTTCCGTGTCCTCCGAAATGCTAACATCAGGGCACTCTCAAAAGGCGACTGGGTGACTGCAGGGACTGGCAGTAATGGCCTTGATATCTGTGTCCCAGTTTGAATCTAGTCCATGGCAGAGAGCAAACAAGCATTGCTACCATCTGATGGTTGCTTAGGGAAGTGAGTTTAGATGTTGCAAATGTTCATCTCAGAAAACCACCACTCCTGTAGCACCAAAAAGCACCGTGCTGGCAGCTTTCTGGCTTGTAAAGGAAAAGCTTCACAGACTTAGGTTTTATTTCTAGCTCCTCTCACATGACTCTAAGGAAAACAGGCGGCGTATATGAGTAGAACTGAAAACTGGAGTCTTTTATATAATTAAATACTTGTGTGAAGGACAGAAGTGTATTTTTAACTCGGTCAGATATTTTTCTCCTAAGGAATTTAAAAAGGATTATATTAAAACATTATTTTAATAATTAAGTTAAAAGTTCATTAGTTTTGTAAAACATCTTAATTGGGAAAAAAACCAAACAAACCAGAACAAACAGAAAAAATACTTTTCTCTCTATAGATTCTTTTTTATATATATTTGCCTACCTTTTCAGTGTGTGGGTAGAGTAGGGTTTACTTTAAAACTCTTCAGTGTTTTTATTCCATGTCCTACATAGTGAGAAACTAAGGCACTGAGATATCAAAGTTTAAAATCACAGGTGCTGTATGAAGATGGTCAGTACCTGAGCTTTCAGTGTGGTTCACTTTACACTGTGATTTCTGTGCTCAATATCCAACTATAATAAATTAATCTGTCACTGAAGACTCAGCAGTTTCATTAATAAAAATAATTGCCCTCCTTGCATACATTTTCTGCCCACAATGGATTCTACCCCCAGAATTGCATCCATCCTCAAACCCTTATTTTTTTCTTGTCCTACACCCCCTTTTTTTTTTTTAATAAATCCATCTCCCTATTTCCTTCAACAGTCCAGTCCATTTTTAGTTTCTCCCTTTTCCTTCCTGTCAGTACTTAGGTGCAGCTTCTTTTTCCTTTTCACTCCTATTCCTCTTCTCCTCCTCCTTCTTTAAAAAATTCTTGTCCTGAGATTCTTCCACCATTTTGAAACCAAATCTTTTCTTTCCCACATTTGCACCAAGCAATTTCTTCATCTTCATCAGTAAGACCTGCCTGAGGAGAGGATAAAGCATATGAGAGATATTGCATTCAAGTACTGAAATGGTGAAAATGTTGCAGCCCACAATGCTGAACTGCAATTGGAGATTAAATTGAATGCAGCAGTTGAAATTTAAGGTATCTCTGAGAACTCAGTGAGCTTGTGAATTTTAGAGACCTGTACATCAGTCAAGTCCTGGTCACAGCAAGGGGCACATCTGCAAACCAAAGGCCATCGTTTGAGATCTTGAAGGTTTACTGTAGCTTATCAGAGCTTTAGAGCTTAATTAACAAAATATTACCAGAAATCTGTAGATAGGACAAGCACTGTATTTTTCCTCTAATATTTTCTCCAGATAAGCTAGTGATTTAAATTTTTTTTTTAAATTTTGTGTTGGCTTCTTGTGGGTTTTTCTGTTTTTTTTTTTTGTTTTTTTTTTTTTTTTCCTACAAAGACAAGAAAGCACTCAAGATGTCAAAGCTGTAAGGAACTGGACTGAGGGAGTGTCATGAGCCTGAGGAGGAACCAGAGGAACCAGAGCTGCATGTCTGGGAGGAAATGACCTACTTTATAGAGGTGAAAAGATCCCACAACCTCTAATGAATCCATTATCTGAGACTATTATCTGCTTTACAAAATGCCAGACTCTCCACTTAAGGAACATTTAAAGTTGCAAATTTCCATCATTAACATAGTTTACAAATCACATCGTTTAAAAATCCTACCTATTGAAAGCACTGAAATGTCCACATTACCCACAAAACAGACAAATGTTATGTTAGCTATCAAGAAACTGACATTTGAAGCACTGCTACAACGAGAACGGATTTTTTGAAAATGTATTTATCATCCTGGTTTTGATGCCTATGTGTGCTCTTTGAAAAATAAGAAATGCATACAGTATAAATTCATTGTGAAATTAATGTATATGTGAAATCTCATTTATGGTGAACTGGCATGTACTTTTATACATATAATGATTTGTTCCTGCAGCAAGTTCATTTGTTTATGAGTTAAACAGTAAAAGGGTTAGTCATTGTAATGTATTCCTTTGCTTTTGTATACCTAGATGTATGTTCACAATCTGAAAGGTGTCACTGCTTCACAGTTTGTTACAGAGTCGTTGTTCTTGCTTAATGGTACTTATGTATCTTATCATTTTTTTAGTACCACTATGCAGTTTCTTATTCTTTTGTACTTGTGAGGTCAAGAAACTTTTATCTCTAAGTTCAAGACAGAGGAAATTTAGGCAAAAGAAAACTTAATGACTCACCCATGTTCATACATGGTGTGTATGTAGCTGACCAGGGTTTTCTGTGTAATCTGTCCATGGCAACATGGATAATAATTGTTCTCTTCTCTAGACATGTATTTTTACTTTTTAACCTAAATACAAGAAAATAACAATAAAATGATATATTTCTTTACTCTGAGGGTAACAGAGCACTGGAACAAACTGCCCAGGGAGGTTGTGGATTTTCCATCCCTGGAGACTTTCAAAACCTGCCTGGATGTGTTCCTGTGTGATCTGCTCCAGGGAATCCTGCTCTAGCAAGGGGATTGGACTAGATGATCTTCGGAGGTCCCTTCCAACCCTTACCATTCTGTGATTCTTTGAGAAGTCCTAGAAATAGAGTGTTTATGCACTGGCAGGGCTCAACATTTTTCAGGGGCTCAGAGATGTCCTCAATTTGAGGGTGCCATAGCTTAGGGTCTTAGACAACAGTTCTGTTATGGAAAAGCTACAGTCACTGTACTGAAACCTACAGAGATTACACACAAACTAAAGTACAGCTCCTAAAGTCCTCGCATTTGCTAGTACTGAAGTGACAGAAAGAGCCATCACTACAACAGATGTCACAGAATCACAAAATTGTCATAGTTGGAAAAGACCTCTAAGATCACTGACTCCAACCATCCACGCAGGGGAAAAAAACAAAACAAAACAAGCCAACAAACACCAAACAAAACCGAACAAACAAAAAAGTCAAATAATGGAGCATCAGACGGCAGAGGGTGACATACAGAGATACAGGCAAACAAGGGCAAATATAAAATAATTCATATTTATGTTGATATATGAAACAGGAATTTTTAAACATGGAATCCTAATGAGGAAATAACAGAATGAAATATTTAAAACATGACCATGGACATAAATATGTTTCCACATGGTTGTCCTGTTTGTCTCCAAAAGAAAGACTGAAGGAATTGGTGCAGTTTGTCTAGAAAAGAGAAGACTAGTATGAGGGAAGATAATGGTTCTTCAGTTTAAGAGCTGCCAAGGCAAATGTGATTAATTATTCTTCATAGTCACTGTGGATAGGAAAATAAAGGCATGGACTTAAATTACAGCAAAGAAGATTTAAATTAGACAACAGAAAAACATTCTCCTCTGGAGAATAGTTAAGAAGCTGAGTAAATTGTTTAGAAAGCTTGTAACACCTCCATTGCTGGAGTTTTTTTTTAAACATAGTCCTGAAACAGGAAGAAAATCTGCCTCAGAAGAACAAAGGAATAGATTATTTCATGATTCTATATTCACTAGAGTCTAACCCTGACCTAGCTCCCACATGTTACTAACCAAAGTCAACTTTTTGTTTCTTCTTAAACAGAAACTCTCCAGAACATACAAAACCAGGAGACGTGTATTCCAGAAACCAGAAAGGAGGACTATGTTTCATCAGACAGTAGTTAGTCGCTTGATTGTTCTGCCTATTTTTCTCTTAAGTAAGGACCAGCAAAAAAAATAAAACAGCCAGTTCCAAGTAATAAAATGATCTAGTAAACTGAAGACCTAATTTGGAAAATATTCATAGGATTTCAAGGCTAGGATATTTCAGGCAAAAATAGAACCATTCTCTTCAATGATTTATAAGATTGCTTTAGAGAGACACAGTAGAACATACACAGTGATGTAGTGGGTGAAAACATAAGTAATTGTTGACACGTTGCATTTTAAAGAATAGCAGCACCATTTGCCCTCCTAAATTTTGTATCAGTACTTCCATGAGCACTTCTGATCAGCACAGATGTGACTTTGGTGGACATGGGAAAGGCATGACCTCAGTTCTTTCCTTGACCTAGAAACGTCAGGGTTAATCTGATCTTCCACTTAATATCTAGGTTGCCTGCCCTCCTTCCTGGGAGTACAGCTTTGAAGACAAACACTAAGCAACTGTGATCTAACCACTAAGCTTTAAATTCAAGACTCTCAGCTGCTGTCTTATCCTCTATTTACCCACCTCATGAGTTTTTTATGGATGTAAGTCTTACTTTGATTTTTGCCTACTGCATCTAGCCCATCAAATTAAGGGTTATTATTACATGAGACTAAAATAGCCCCAGAGGAGCTCGCTCTCTAATAGCAGAGCACAATCAAAATGGCAAGTCTCTTCCACACGTCCAGTTGAAGAAATAGAGTTGCCTGGGTGCATCACTGTAAGATGATTACAAACTACCAGGTAATAATATTAGATGATGCCTCACTCCACCTAAAGCTGTGTAAAAAGTCTGAGGATTTTCAATCTTAAAGTAATGGTCTCCCAACTAAGTTGTTCTTCTCTCATTTGAACAGTAGGTTGGTATTATGCAGACATTCAAGACCAGGCTTAATTGGGCTCTGAGCAATGTGGTCTAGTTGGAGATGTCCCTGCTTATTGCAGGGGGGTCAGACCAGATGACCTTTATAGGTCCCTTCTAACCCAATACATTCTATGATTCTATGATTCTGTGATTATCTCAAGTGAGACCACTTGAGTAAGTGAGTGTCACTGGAAGTCCATAGCCTTGTGTTTTGAAAGCAGCTGGAATCTTCTGAATATTCAAGCAACTACTAATTAAATTTCCTCATTGTAGATGCACAGAGGAAGCCTCTGAGATTTCTGAAGCTCATTGCTAAAGGGCCTTCAGCGTTTTGGGAATTTAGACCTGCATTAAGTGGGAGAGAACATTTCTTCCATAGCTTCCACCGATGTTACAAAAAGAAATACAACCTCTGTTTCAAGTCTGGGATCAAAACACAACTTCTGTCAAATGCAGTTTCCACTGGTTTGAAAAGCAAGACTGGAAAACAGTATTTCCGCTGGTCCTTCACCCCTGCATTTAGAACGTTTCTTGTTGAGCTTATTTCACTACAAAATCTATGATTTTCAAGAAGTCAGAATAGGTCCATTTCTTAACAGATGTTTGAAAGAATTGTTGGTGAGCAGGAGAAAGGAAAAGAATATCGGGGGATGTTTGGTTACTTTCTTATAAATGTTAAATCTCAGTGCCAGCTGGGACTCTGCCACACACAGTATCTCACAGCTAACAAAGCTAACACTAGAGGCAATATTGGCCCACTGTTGAATGAGGGAGGAGCCCTGGTGACAGAGGATAAAAAGAAGGCAGAGGTGCTGAATGCCTTCTTTGCCTCTGTCTTTACTCCTGCAGGCTTTCCCCATGAGCCCCAGATTCATATAGCCCCAGAAGAAGTCAAGATAATGGAGGAGTTTGCTATGGTAGATGAGGATTGGGTTAGGGATCAGTTGAGTAATCTGGACATCCATAAATCGATGGGTCCAGATGGAATGCATCCAAGGGTGCTGAGGGAGCTGGCGGAGGTCATTGCTAGGCCACTCTCCATCATCTTCGGTAAGTCATGGGTAACAGGAGAGGTGCCTGAGGACTGGAGGATAGCAAATGTCACACCAGTCTACAAAAAGGGCAAGAAGGAGGACCCGGGTAATTATAGACCGGTCAGCCTCACCTCCATCCCTGGAAAGGTGATGGAACAACTTGTTCTTGTCACTATCTCTAGGCATATCAAGGACATCGGGGTCATCAAGAGCAGTCAGCATGGTTTTATCAAGGGTAAGTCATGTTTGACTAACCTTATAGACTTCTATGATGAAATTACTAGGTGGATAGATGATGGTAGAGCAGTAGAAGTGGTTTATCTAGATTTTAGTAAAGCATTTGACACCATCTCCCACAGCATCCTTGTAGATAAGTTGATCAAGTATGGGTTCGGTGATCAGGTAGTGAGATGGATCAAGAACTGGTTGAAAGGAAGGAGTCAGAGAGTTGTGGTCAATGGGGCAGAATCTGGTTGGAGGTCTGTGACTAGTGGAGTCCCTCAGGGGTCGGTACTGGGACCGGTGTTGTTCAACATTTTCATCAACGACCTGGATGAAGGTACAGAATGTACCCTCAGCAAGTTTGCTGATGACACTAAGCTGGGAGGAGTGGCTGACACACCAGAAGGCTGTGCTGCCATTCAGAGAGACTTAGACAGGCTGGAGAGTTGGGCGGGGAGAAACATGATGAAATTCAACAAGGGGAAGTGTAGAGTTTTGCATTTGGGGAAGAACAACACGATGTCCCAGTATAGGTTGGGGGCTGACCTGCTGGAGAGTAGTGTAGGTGAAAGAGACCTGGGGGTCCTGGTAGACAGGAGGATGACCATGAGCCAGCAATGTGCCCTTGTGGCTAGGAAGGCCAATGGCATCCTGGGGTGCATTAGAAAGGGTGTGGTTAGTAGGTCAAGAGAGGTTCTCCTCCCCCTCTATTCTGCATTGGTGAGGCCGCATCTGGAGTATTGTGTCCAGTTCTGGGCCCCTCAGTTCAAGAAGGACAGGGAACTGCTTGAAAGAGTCCAGCGCAGAGCCACAAAGATGATTAAGGGAGTGGAACATCTCCCTTATGAGGAAAGGCTGAAGGAGCTGGGTCTCTTTAGCTTGGAGAAGAGGAGGCTGAGGGGTGACCTCATCAATGTTTACAAATATGTAAAGGGTGAATGTCAGGAAGATGGAGTTAAGTTTTTCTCAGTGATGACCAGTGATAGGACAAGGGGCAATGGGTGCAAACTGGAGCATAGGAGGTTCTGTGTAAACATCAGAAAAAACTTTTTTACTGTGAGAGTGACAGAGCACTGGAACAGGCTGCCCAGAGAGGTTGTGGAGTCTCCTTTGCTGGAGACATTCAAAACCCGCCTGGACAAGTTCCTGTGTGATGTGCTCTAGGTGACCCTGCTCTGGCAGGGGGGGTTGGACTAGATGATCTTTCAGGTCCCTTCCAACCTCTATGATTCTATGATTCTATGATTCTATGATTCTATGATTCTATCATTCTATCATTCTATCATTCTATCATTCTATGTCTTTTGCCCATTTTTCTTCAGTGGCTAGTTAGCTGTGTTGTCCCTTTACCCTTCCTTATCTTTCCCTGAATTTCCTCACTTGCCCTACATGAGTTCTACAGTAATATCCAGCACCTCAGATGACTCAATAATTTTGGAAACCCCATCTCATGCTCTCCCACAGGTCTCTTTGGTCAGCAGTTCTCCACCATTGAGTCCTATCTCATATAATTTATTCCTTTCACTGTTGTAATAGAGTTCAACAAAGAGAAGAACTTCACTGAGCTGTTTGAACAGTGTAGGAGAGTTCCTGTTGCTGAAAAAGTTTATATCCTTCAAGAGACAAAGAGTGGGGGTATTTTTGTCATATTTTACTGAGGTTGAGTGGGAACATCAAACTATTGCCTTCTGTTCACATGAGAAATTTCTGGTATATTTAAAATACTCTGAGTCCCAGTCTAGACTCTAAAATCACCTTCCATTTCATCAAGGTTTTGTATTATGCAAATTACATATATTTAGAAGACACTCATATTTCAGAAGTTGCATTTCATTCCCAGTCGTTCACTTTAAATGGATTTATTTGTTACGTCGTTTTTTTGCCACTTTCCAAAATGGTTTGCTTTGATATAATGTCAAAAAAAAATCCAAGATGACCTTTGCATAAAAATTAGTATGTGCTCTTAATTTTTCTGTCTTCTTTATGCTTTGGCCACTAGAGGGTAGCACAAACAGCCTCCTGGAGAGACGGTCCAAGTACCCCCAGGAAGTCTATCAGATGAGGCATAGCAGGGTGGGGAAACAGCAGTGTGGGGCTGTGCACAAAAGATGAAAGTTCACTCATTGCCTCTGCTGAACTGAACGGTGAAGACACCTCTGCACTGACTGGATCAAGGAATGTATGATCATTCCCATTAACCATGTGTAAGATTGGTTTGGGGAAGATAGAGATACATACACATTTGTATTATTTGCAGCAGAGGTTAGTTTTCTTTAAATGAGCAACTATGTACATTTAACCCTTTGAGCAGCATACATGTGAACCGGTATGTAAGTGCAGAGAACAATTGTAATGTTTACAGGAACAGACTGTGGATAAATTCCAAGATAGTGGAATTAGTAATATATTGGGGAAAAAAATAACAAAACAAACCACATGAAAGAAGTATGTCTAACAACAGTGTGCCTCTGTAAATTCACTCATACAACAGCCTGGATCCTCTGAATTGTTTAGAATTCTTACTGTCACTGATAACCCTTTGACTTGTAAGTCCCATAACTGCCACTTGATTTTGCCTTAAGAAATTAATTACACTTCAATCTGAGAGTTTCACTGGATGAAAGGTTTACTAGCTTACCTAACCCAGGTCTGGACCATAACTCAAGACATAGAAGAAAGACAGGAGATAAATGTTCTGTAGATAGAGTAAATTTAATGTGCAGATGCCAAGAAATAGGTCAGACCTGGTGCAATGATTTCCTATCTCCTAATGAAAATGAAAGGCAATAAACTGTAATATCCAAGCTAGGAGACTAGATACCTGGGCTGTTCAGAGGAGAAAAGAGGATGGAGAACCCAAGTCAAAGATGGTGAAAATGCAGCAGAGTTGTTGTGTAGACTGACGTGCAGGTAACACATGAACTATAAATGATGTACAGAGGTACAGAACGCAGCAGCAAAATACTTAAGGAGTGATCCAGTACAGAACAGGATGCAACTGCTGAGGAAGGCCTATTATAAAGCTATTTTGATAAAGTACAGTAGGCCAAGGAACTGGGGGGGGATATTTTTCTTTTTTCCCTTCTCAACAGCAATGAATCTGGTAGTAAAATCAGCAGAGAAGCAGTGTACAGGTCCACTGATGGCAGGAATAAAGCAGACCCAGGGGAAAGTCTAAATGAACAATAATTGCAGGTTATTATATACTGTGCTACAGTACAGTGGAAAGCTGGTCATCTATTAGCAAGGTTGGAAAGAATAATCAAGAGGACAGAGAAGAAAGTTTATACTGTTTCAGATACAAGGCAGAGGCAAGGCTCTGGAGCTGAAGATGAGGAAAGAAGCCAATGATATGGAGAGGCAATGATATTATATATGGGGGTTGTATCTCCACTTGTGACAAAATAATTTGTTGGAGATTCTAAATATAATTTTTTTAATCCACTGTGGTATGCACAGCTGCAACTGAGCTGGAGTATCTAGATTGGGTGCTGGTTGTTCGAGGCTGATGGAGACAGCACATCAGGAGGGGAATTCAGCCCACCTTAGATGTGAATCACTGACTAGAACTTCCTGTTTCTCTCCATTGACTTTACAGGGAGCTTATAGCACCTGACCTATTAATTTCAATTTCTTAAACCTGCAACCGTTTGAGATGAGGGGGATAATCAGAGGCTAGAACAATCAGGGCCACGGATACACCTACAGAGAGGCTAAGATGATGAATGACATGCTCAGGAGAGGTTGATAAGGAGCACTTCCATAATATTTCCAGAGATTATCCAGATTTTTATACACCGTATATTTGCTACCTCTTAACAGACCTGCAAGATCACCCATACTTTTATCAGCACAGTAAAACCTGCTCAGGGATAAAGATTTGCCATGCACACACAGGGCAGCAATCAGTCTGACAACAGAGGTATAGAAAACATTTCCTTCAAGATTAATTGGTAAATGTCACTGCTGCAACACTCCTTGAAAAGATCATTGTAATGTAACATGGTGTTACCCATTTAATCTTTTACCTGTCTTTACTCCTAGCTAAACTTAAGACAAATATACAGTTTAGGTAAAACTAAGAGCTGCCAGAAGAGGGAAAAGGGCTCAAGGCCAGGTTGGATGGGGCTTTGAGCAATCTGGTCTAGTGGGAGGTGTCCCTGCCCTTGGCAGGAGGTTTGGAACAAGATGATCTTTAAGGTCCCTCCCAACCCAAAATCCTTCTATAATTCTACGGTTCTGTGAAATAGAAGAGGAAAGATACCTTTGATTCTTGACACACATTCCAAGGTAGTCATAGCCTCTCAGCAGAAATTTTCAACTGGGTGTTTCTACGCCTAATAGACTTTTCCTTTGTAGCTCCTAACTGGCTTCCACTGATGCTGTTCTTGAGGCCTATGTTAAATACTTTGAGCAAAATTCAGTTGTCTCAACATAGACATCCACTGTCATGAAACGAGCTATGGGACATCCCACTCTGTCCTGGAAGTCCTATGTCATATCTATCTGCCTGAAGCACATGTCTTAGCTTCTGTAAGGCATTTGAGAGATCACTGAATACCTGTGTTCATACAACTGCATCCCCATCCCTAGGTGTGTAGTTGTTATCGGTTCAACCAAAAATTATAAACAGTTCCTGAAGGTGACTCACATCTCCAGCAGGCTGAATCACCATCTGCAGATGTCCGTCCTTCTGCCTCAGCTTTATAGATCCTTGCATAACTAAACTTTTGGTTTCCTCAGACAGGTGTCAGAGTTAAGTGGGATGAGTCTGGACCTGAGTGCGTTCCAGTCCTCAATGTATTTATCCTACCAATGTTCCTGTGAAGGAAAGAGATGCTATAATTCTTCTCTGACATATGGGCAACAGAAACAGTCATGCAGAGAGTTTGTGGTTAAGGAGGAAATTGACTCTCCATCTCCTAGATAGCAGCTGTTGAAATGTCCCCTCTTACACTGTTAGAATCAGTTGCCCCTACAAGAGCCACACATTTAAAACCAATATAACTACTAATTTGATTCTGTTGCATTCATTTAGTTTAACACTGTAGCTTATTTGTTAGTTGTGTTTTGTTGTGTTTTTTTTCAATGCATCTTTGTCAAGTCCTTCATTTTTCCTTGGTATATCTTGATTCAGTTATGACATTGGGGGGGGGGGTGTGTGGAAAGAAAGACAAGAGCCCAAATTTTATGCTGAATATTTAAACTCCCACTACACAGCAGATGACTGAGATATCCTAAAGATGAGTCAGAGAGTGAAATAGGAAGCATGGAGAGATTGCCTTAAATTAATGGGGGCACTGAAAAAATATCTGAAAAAAAAAATATATATCTATTCATATTTTTAGATAAGTTGTCTTTAAAGGTTTTTGCAGCAAAAGCATCAGTTTATTTTAATGCAGAACAGAAAAAAACATGTTTGAAATTGTATTTTTCTTTTGTTGAATCTGAGCCAAAAACTGGGGAAAGTAGTCAATCACTAAAGTGTAATGCAGGAGAAATTTACATTATAAGGTATCACAACTCAGTTTTAATTATGGTATTGCCAGTAATGCAACCATAGAATAATGCGCAATTGGAGACCCGCAAGGGAAACCCGAGTCACTCAGGAAACAGGAATGAGTCAGTAAAAGACTTCCCTTTTCCACTTTGTGCCAGTGACCAAGCAGGGCTCTGCTGAGGTCATGGAGGATATTGCAATCTTGCAGATGCCTTCCTTCAAACAAGATACCAAATTCAGACCTGCCTACTGGTAGTTATTGAAGACCTCACAGCCCGTTTTGTATTGATGCTGCATTGTCAGTAAAGGAGGGATTTTTCCTTCACATCAATATCTAATACTATTGTTAAACAGACAGTGGTCTCAACAATTCCTGATCTCTTAGGATGACAATTTTACATCTCATCTGTGAAAGGCATATCTAACATTGCACTGCCATCTAACACACTTTTGGGCTATTGATTCAAAAGAGAACTGCTGAGGAGCTTTTCCAAAGGGCCTGGCATGGGAAAGGTGGTGTTCTGCATGTAAAACTCAAACATTGCAAGATGTTCTTTTTAGATTATCAGAAGCTTAGTATAAATTTTTAGTCAAGGCTCAGATGCACATTACAGTGGCTGACAGTGGATGAGAAACATTATATTATTCATGGGAAACAGGTCTGTAGCTTGCCAGAACAGTCTCTGTCAAGAGAGTGGTTTTCGTCAGTGAGTACCTGGTAGAGTCTGGGAGAGGCTAGGAAGTGGGCAAGTATAGAAACATACTGCTTCCAGCTGTGGGAGGAGTGGAAGATTTTGTTGGGTATGTAGTGTGATGTTATGGAGCAAAATCTCAGAGGTCTCACTCCCAGGTAATTGCTTGTTGCATGGCTTGGGTGGAATCATCTAACCTACCTGGCCTCTGAGGACAATCACTGTTTGGAGCTATTTCACTTGGATGTTTTCAAAGTCTTCTTTCAGAAGTGCCTTGCCACATGCTTTATGTTTTGAATTAACCACTCTAGAGGGGACAGGAATACCTTTGTGTTTGGCTGCTACAGGGATTCAAAGGAGTTTTGCTTGGGTGAGAGCTCGTAAGATAAGCTGATAAAAAGACTAGATAACCAGATCAGGGCAAATAGGATATATATCCAATAATGACAGTGGGTGAGTAGGCTGGTAACTGGGCAAAGATAACAGGATTTACTGGGGAAGTCAAATATGAATTGAAATATGTTTTGGCTATCATATGGGCTAAAACAATAAAACAAGGGACCCCAAACTACTCCTGTGCACAACCAAACTCCTGGGCCCAGGATGACAGAAGAGGAGAAAGAGAAGAAATGATTGTAAGCAGACTTAATAAAACAGAGGAAAAAAGAATGTAACAAATCAAACAAAAAAAACCCATACACTTTAGCAGACGAGCAGGAAGATGAGATGAAATTATGAATGCTGAGCAGAAAAGGAAGAAGTGGAGCAAATCCTTTTGCTTGGGTTTGAGGCCAGGCTGCAGGAAACAGTTAAATACCATATTGCTTAAACTTGAATGGGTTGTGCTGCATTATCTGCATTTTTTCATGACCACAGCCATGTTGAAAGTAAGGGATGTGCATGAGAATACTATCACAATATTTGTTTAATGGGAAACATGAACAATAAGAAATAGCTTTCTTCTTCAGCTCGGCATAAGCAATTCTTCCTTGACAGTCACTTGAGTCCACTGGTACTGCAACAAACACAGCTGATGTCAGCTTTCTTGGCACCAAGAGAAGATGGCAGTCTTCGATATGTGCTTTGTATGTGTTTGTCATTTTGTGGGTTGAGAAAGGAAAAGTTCATTTTCTTATGGACTGTTATACAGAGGTGAGTATTGTTTCTTTCTTCTTCCAGAGGTGCAATACATTATGGCTGTTCTGGTTTTGTAAAGAGGATTATATAACCATAGGCATAAAGTGAATTGGAGTAGAAAGCAGGTAAATCTTTTTATTTATCTAGCCATATCACTACGGAAAACAAAAACAAAAAAAACACAAGAACTTTACAATGGATACTTTCTTACTAATCAGATTTCTTCAAGGCCTCCTTCAAGCTCACACAACTGAGTTTTTTGGTTTCAGGTTTTGGTGGCTCATTTGAGGGTTGTTTTTTTTGGTTTTGTTTTGGTTGTTTTTTGGTTTAGGGGTTTGGTTTTGTTTTGTTTTGTTTTGTTTTGTTTTTCCAGCTGCATCTGTGGGTGTAATATAACTTCCTCCTTTTCTAATATTATAGGGAAGACCACAAAACTGGAATCCAAAACAAGCCGACAAATTTAGAGGGAGATTTTTATACTCTGTAGGGGGGCATAGGATCACAGTCTAGAGAAAATCAGTGACATTCCATGGGCAGGTATTTGGCCTTGAAAAAGACAATGTTTTTTTTAATTAAGTTTCCTTGAAAGACTGTGTTTGGAAGCGAGGTAAAGAGGAAATAATGCTATTCCCATTTTAGAGCTTATGAAACACAAAGTGGCCCACAGTCACACCAGAGATCAGAACCAAGGAGTCAGTCCAAATCATCGGACTCCAGGTGTGAGACAACAGGCTGTATTGCCTTGTCCTTTTATTGAGACTGTTTCTCTGGCATCTCTCACCACTGCAAAATGCATAAGAAGAGGGATAATAAAGAGCCTAAGTGGAGGGAAATAATGAAGAGTTGTGAGGTTTTGTTCAGTTGTAACCATCTCACGTGTTTATTAATAGAAGGTCGCCATGTATAAATATATAATTTTAGCTGGATATGGGCAGCAGCTCTTTAATTATCTGAAGAAAGAGGGTACTCATTATGTAGATAGTACAGGAGCATCATTCAGCAGAAAAGCAATAGAAAATTTCAAGCAAATAAAAGCATGAAATAATTTTTTTTTACCATCACTTGCTTTGCATTATGAATTATTTCTACAGGCTGTGTGTGTATGTGTAAACATGTACTCATTTTGCAGATAAAAACATAATATCTGTGTGACTTATATAAAATTATATGTGTGCTTCCTTGTTAACTCTGAAAGCAGGCAGGATCTGTAAATTCTGAAAAAAAAAAAAAAAAAGCTAAATGAATGCAGAGCTGACCTGGCTCAGTGTGCACTGACTGAGGGTAGAATAGAATTTGGTTTCACAAATTGAACTTCCTTTCATAGCCAATGTGTCCCAAAGTGCTTTACATACAGTACAATGAAAGTGATGTTGGGAGTAGAGGGAAACACAGCAGTCATTGTAGGCACAAAAATAGCTCACATGTAGCCTTCTATATTAGAATCTGTTTCAACAGGAGGACGCTGGCCTTGGGAACATTATTAACTCTATATTAATCTGTTTCCTTGTTGCCAAGGGATGCTGAACTTCCCCCTGGACAGCCTGTGAGATGATGGTTTAGAGAGCATCGCGCCTTTCATCCTCTTTAAAAAACTGTTAATATCATGCCTAAGTCATTTTGCACAATTAATATCTGACTGTATTGGTCTTTTATTTCTTTTTCTCCATCTTGGACCTTGGCTGATCGACTGTGTACTGGATTCCAGACTGTTCTCCAAACAGAAAACTGGAAAAGGCCCAAAACCAGCACTGAATAGCCCTTTGCATTCATTGTATCTATAAGCATTGAGTAAAATCACAGAAGAGCGTTTATTTGTTGCTAAGATTCCCAGGTATCTCACTCCATTATCATGCAAATTATCTCCCAGGAAATTATTGTGTCCAGGGAAACTGCTATGTGTCATATTGTATTTATGCATCCCAGTGACGTTTTTTCTGTGCACTTATGGACCACTTACGAACTTAGGACTGAAACTTTCCCACCCAGTTTTAGGAGTTCACTGAAGTTAGAGAATAATTGTGTCTTGCCATGTTACATTCTGTGTTTTTTGAATAAACCAGAGCATCTCTACCAGATAATTTTGACTAGTCAGGAATGAACATGTCATGTAGAGGTTCAGGAGATTCACCTCCTGTTTTCTGGAGTCTTGTACAAGCTAAAATCTAAATTTGGTACTATTAAAAACACAGAATGACTCTTCATTATTCAGTCCATTACTCAGTAAAAATGGGAAACTGTGGGTCAGCATAGATACATGAAGACTCTACTGAGAGCAGTGAAAGACACTTCCAGCACAATGGAAATGTGAGGAACCTTGGAAAGTTTACTGAACACTTTAAGGTCTAGATTGGGCCAACATATATACAGACTGTGTTCAAACTGACCTGCAGATACTGTTCAGGTTTAGTTTGGTTTGGGTTTTTTTGTTGTTAAATCATCATTGTCCCAATCCCCTGATTTCTTACACAGAGAGATTTAAAAAAAGCACAAAATCATTCCCATCCAGACTGCATGTCTCACTTTTCTTTCCATGGAAACCATGGCACAGGAGCCTTGATATGGTCCTGGATCCCATCCTGGTATGAACTCAGGGACTCAGAAACACTGTTGGGTCTACAAGCTGTTCTGTACTTAATTAAGTTTGGGAACTAATATTGCTCAGCCTGGCCCCAACTCACATGTAAATCCATAGACAAAAGACTGTCTTATAGTTTAGACAAGCTTAAGTACAAGAAAGATATGATCCTACTAATGCCACAATCAAAACTAAAACCATTGAAAACTGTCTGCGGCAGAAATGTCCCAGAATATTAAGTTCAGTATTAGGGTCCACGTTGATATTGTTCAGCTAATGAATTGGTTTCTCAGAAAGTATATTGCCCTCCCAAGCTCACCTGAAGTGATTGAGATCTGATTTTCAAACCTTCAATATGCTCTATAGCAAGTATAGCAAAATCAATGATATATGATAACTGGGGAAGATTTGGTGTGTAATATGCTGTTGACCAAGTTGAGTACTTTGAAAGAAATGAAAGAAAATATGACAGCTGAAACAGTTCTTTAAATATCTATACTAACATATTTGAAGTATATATTTGAAATGTATATTTGAGAAGTAAAAATAAAGACTTTCTTGTAACTTTCAATGCTTAGAAACACTTGAGATTAATTTAAGTGTTTTGAAATTGAGGCGCATGCTGGGGGCTATGGTGGCTTTGAGTCTTAGGCAGAGAATTCCCCCTCACACAGTTCTTTTTTTCATAAAAATGTAGAATAGAGGAATTGAACAAGAGCAAGGTTTCTGATTGAATTTTTTGGCATGAAAGAACAGATCCTTACCCAATTTAGACAAAGATATTTTATACCAATCATTGAGAGAGAATTCACATTTGCTTGAAAGTGCTCTTGTTTTCAGATTAAAAAGCTGAGGTTTTCTGGGATGGGCTGTGAAACCTCATCTACATTTTCTGTAAAGCTCAGGAGAGGCATAGAGGGAACCGATAGTGCTCCCTTGGGAAACAAATTCCTTGCAGAATACAGTCACCAAAAACTGTTCTTACATGTTCAGTTAAGCACAGACTCCTATGTGCCCTGAAACCCAGACCAGTTCCTTTTCTGTAATGGACACTCAAAAACCATCGGAAAGGCTCTTGCCTCAATTTGACCTCTTGAGATGACTGTGGAACACAACCAAGCTTTCAGGTTCTTACAGCTTGATTTGACCTCGTATCAGTAGGACGTTTGCTCAGGCCTGAGGCTCACAGACCACATGGAGTTACAGAAGTTCAACTGATTGGATATTAGCAAAAATTTATTTACTGAAAGAGTGATCAAACATTGCAACAGTCTGCCCAGGGCAGTGGTGGAGACACCCTTCCTGGAGGTTTTAAAAAAACATGTAGACATGGCATTCTGGGACATGGTTTAGTGGGCATGGTGGTGTAGGGTTGACTGTTGGACTTGATGATCTGCGAGGTCTTTTCCAACCTTAATGAGTCTACGATACTAGGATTCTTTGAATACGTTGATACATGCACGGATGTAATCTCATTGCATAACGTTTTTCAGCTATGTAAAATTTTAAGCTAGCTGATTTCCTTGTGGCCTGATCCTGTTTCTTCAAGGGAGCAGTATTCTTTCTCAGGTGCATCGTTAAGGAATCCTCTCTCTCCGTTAATTTCATAGGTAATAGTAATAACACACACGGCTGCCATTTGCGATGCATGTTTCTCTCCGATGAAAGAATGATATAGCCTCACCTTCATGTCCCACACTGTGAGGTCTTGGTTGTACTCAAGTTGCATTGCGAGCAGACAGACATCATGCACCCCTTTGATTAATCAGTTGGACATTACCTGCAGTTAAAAACAGGAAGAAAGATAGTATTTCCTTTCCTCTGCAATAGACTGGGAAGAAGACCAAGCATTTTCTCTGCAAAATCAATTGCCCCTGGAAAGCAAGGGCTGATTCTGTCAGTCTGGGACTTAGCAGGGCTCTCCTAGGTCTCTTCTTAGTGCCTATCTGGCTGTGCATCAGCAGAAACAGAGCATGAGCCAACACATTGAAGCAGAACTACAGAACAAGAACTGTCCCATTTTGACTCTGAGTCTTCAACTGATCTTACTTTGGATAAGTGTATTTCATTCAACTTCTTCCACGTGCTTGAGATGATGTGTTTATATTGATGCGAGATGTTCCAGTAAGTACAGTGGGAGGAAGTTTAAACCCATGTTTAAACTTGCCCCATGATTTCACACAAAAAACCTGACTTCAAACTGCATGAGAAACTAATACTGGCATAACCTAAGTTTCAATGTTAGAATACTTATGTGAATGCATGACCAAATGTCTGTGTACATCTTATGTACTTTTTCTGATGTCGATAAATTCACAAAGGCCTTGACTTCTTTACACTTGATAGCTAATAGCAATAGTAGGTTTCCATGAGGAGCCACTGTGGATAGAGCCGGAATATTTTGTCAGTCTCCTACATAAATCTGAAGACTGTGGAAGTATGGCAAGATTCAGAGATGTCTTACTCTATTATGGACTCTGGAAGAGCCTACACCTTTCATTTGCCGTTTCTACCCATGTTTGACCTCTTCGAGTTTATGCTTTTACCTCTCCAAGCTGTTGCATCCAGTTTCCTTAAGTGTCTATTCAGACCTTCCCCAGGAAGGCCTCAGCTTCCTTACTTACCCAGTTATTTTCTGATAGCCTCTGGATTTCTTATTCCAACCCATTTCCTGCCCAAGATTTTTCAAGTTCTTCCAAGAAACTGTACCTCTTTTGCCTTTCTCATGAGTTACAGTTTTCTCTTCCCCTCTGTATTCCCTCTCAACTGCTCTGTCTCTCCCTCTTCTAGCCCTTCTTTTGACCTTCTCTAAGCACTTTTCTCATCTGCTGCCTCCTAGAGATCTGGCACTTCTGCTTTCTGAATTCTGATCTACCATTTCCTCTTCAGCTAAAGGGAAGCTGGAGGGATGAACAGCACTCAATAACACCTATCTTTCAGCATCAATTACAGAGGCAACTGTGGCTTCTAAATTAAGTTGATACATGCAAAAGCACAAAGGATGAAAAATCACCTGTTCTAATTTCAGGCCCAGCACAACCCACCAGCTGGAAATACAGGAAAAGACCTCTTCACCCTCCAATTGCAGTCAACAGAACAAATGGAGTCTGAATCTCTGCATTACGCTGTCACCTGTACTATAACTATTATTTTAAGATTATGAGAAGGTACGTTCCCTGTGTAGTTTTCCTGATATGCTGGAACAGCATCTGAGACAAAAACAGCTCCCAGGTGGAAATGCCGTTTTGAAGTGACAAAGAACCTATGCTTTCTTAGAGAATACACACTTGTGTGCACACAGCTGTCAGACGAGTTCTTGTATTTGTTCTCCCTTTGCTGTTGAAGCCCTTAACACTTTGTATATCCTTGCTGACTTCTTTACAGGCTCCATCTGCATGTCTGGCCTTTTGAAGACAGCCTACAGTATAGGTGATTTACTGTTCTGGACAGAAACGGACACACACACACCAAAAAAAAAAAAAAAAAAAAAGTTTAAAAAGGTATAAGACCCAATCTAAAGTTTATTACATTCATAAATTCTAGGATAGATTTAGAAAATTGACCATTAACGAAACTGAGCATATTTGCAACACCTGTAGGAAATAATGCAGGTAGAGACATTATCTATCAGATGTCAAAGAACTGATAGATTTGTACATATACAGATAGATAGAGAAATAGTCAGAGAGACAGACAGAGAGGTAATGAAAAATAAAGAAAAAAACCACTTTATTGAAGATTAGTATGAAATTCTTATGGAAAGCTTATGAGGAGCATTTTTGTCTGCTTGGTTATAAAGTACTCTCCTTCTCTGTTTACAGTATTTCCATACATGTGTATGTGTGGATCCACACATACACACACACACTATCATCTGCCATGCGTCTGCATTAGCATGAGATACCTGAAATCAGCAACGCTGATGCTGGACCCTGACTGACATTCTGTCCAGATACTCAGAGAATAAAATTGGAGTGAGAATGGGTTTTGTAAAATAAGTATTCATTCATGCAGACAAATTCAATACTGCGACTGTGACTACAACATACATCGTTGAAAGGGAGACTGGGCATAGCTTCAGAAGTAAAACATGCCACGAGATATCAGGGTGTTCTGAGTCTGACGACTGTAAAGGTCCACTTGAAAAGTGACCACTGACTTCGGATGCTAACTTCACATACCTAATCTCCATGCCTGGTTCTCTCTAAAGTTCAGCAAGCAGCTGGGTGCCCAAATATGAATTAACTGCTTAAAGTCCTTTCCACAGGCCTGATTTTCAGGGATGTGCACTGATTGTGACTATAGCTCTGGGAGGGCAACACTCCCAAAAAGCCGGCTTAAAATCCATCTTTAACCTAAATTAAGTTAAAGTCCCAAATCCCAAACTGGAGATTAAAACAAAACAAAACAAGAAGTTAATTTTACATTTTTTTTCCTTGCAGCTCTTTGCATCATGTTCATCATCTTACATAATAAATATAATTGTGAACACATATATGCACACACATATATGCAAGCACACATACACATACATATACACAAACATGCACACAAGCCCTAATTAAAAGGAAATTATTCTAGTTGCAAAGACAAGCACTTAAATATTAAGAGCCCCCAGAATTGAGGTTACATGCACAACCTGGATTTTCCTTTGTTGTACAGATGCATTCTAATTCAGCCTTTAATTACATGATCACTCACAGAGTAGATGGCATGTGCAGTGCTGTTTGTTGACTGCAGAGAACCGGGGGATTCTACCTCCCATTTCAAGCACACAGGAGAGTGGGCTTTGCAGGGCAAATATTCTCCTCCAGGCAAGACCTCTTATTCTTTTAACTCATCCTTGTCTAAGATCCACTCTTTCTCACTCTGTAGTCCCCCTCCCAATTCCAGTCCTGTATCCAGTTTCACTTTTTGGCCCTTTCTCAATCTGTCTCTTTTCCCTGCCTTAGCTTTCCAGTGCCCTGTCCCTAAGTTTACTAACCCCACAAGCTCTTAGATTTATGCCCCTTCCCATTTCTCTCTGTTTTACCAGATTATTACTACTGAGAAGCAGACTGCTGCATCTCAGCACAACCTCTCCTTCCAGGCTCTCCATGGCTAACTGGGTCATTGGAAACAAATAAGTGGAGAACCCCTCAAACCTGGATCCAAGTGTCATGACACCACATACCTATATGTAACCATAACTCTTTTCCCAAAAACCACATTATCCTAGTCTGTAGTGCCCATTGGAAATACTCTACTGATCTGTGAAGACCTTCAGACTGCAACCAGAAGGTGCCTGGGAGGCTTATATGGGCCAAACCCTTGTCAAAGACTGTGCTAAGATTAAGCCAGTTAATACATTTCTCAAACCTAAGCTCTGGACCTGGCTCATTTGTTAGTGCATATGATTCCTTTGAGTCTGAACCCCCGGTTGTTCCCCATTGTGTCTCTTCTCTATCCATCCCAGTGTACTCCCACCTCCTTTGTCTTCCCATCTTTCCTGAATTCCCCCTATCTTTCATTTTTAATTTCTTTTCTAGTCTCTCTGTTGGCCCTCCCTGTCACTCCCCAACGTCATAGGGATGAGACACTCCCTGTTTTTTTCATAGAGTCATAGAATCACTAAGGTTGGAAGGGACTTTAAAGATCATCAAGTTCCAACCCCTCTGCCATGAGCAGGGAGCCCTACCACTAGGCCAGGTTGGACAAAGTTTTGTGCAACCTGGCCTTAAAAACCTCCAAGAATGGGACATGAACAACCTCCCTGGGCAACCCATTCCAGTTAATATTTTATCAGGTATTCAGACTCCAATTTTTCCTGGCCTGTCCCAGGCCAGTGCTGCAATGACAGGAACAACTCTTGTCTCTGCTGGAGCATTCGCATTGAGAGACGAGTCACTGGGGAATATGGTTTAGGAAATCTGTGTCTCTAGTGAGCCTGTGAGAACTGCCATTTTCCCAAGGCTTTTAATTGGCCACTTTGGGGCAGATTTTCCCTGAGATAGCAAAAAGACTTGAAAAAGAGCTTCACCTCCTGTCAGCTCTAGGTATCATGCTGTAAAGCATGGGGACAGGAGAGCTTTACAAAGCCTCTCATTTGACTCAGTTCAAACAAGCCTGGTTCTCTGGGTTGTTCTTGGGGACAGACAAATTACTCTGGCTGAAATTTTCCAGAAATAATTAAAGCATTGGAACTGAATGCAGGCACCCAACTTAGAGTTTCAGCCAAAACAAGTGCCGTTTATCAAAGCTGAACAGAATTTTATTATAGGAAGTCTCAGGCAACCTTTGTAATTGGCAGTGCCAACAGATCCTATTAAACTGAAATCTCCCTTCCTCACAGGGGCGCTGTGAACATTAATTTGTTAATGATTACACAATCATTTGATGATGAAAAGGACCATATTACCATGAGGCATTATTGTCCCTACAATACAAGCTTGCCTGCTTTCATTACTTATTATGTATGGGGACATACATATCATGGAAAAAGGATGGCGAGATAATAAATTTGATATTCTTTTCAAAGGACTAATACAACATGTTTACAGTGTTCACAGGAATATATAGGAATAATAGGAATATTCTGGAGAGCTCTATTTAAATAGCAGAATCCATTGGGTAGAATGTAATGATTTGTATGCATGTGTCTGCACCAATCCTGTGTCTGAACATACATGCAAACACAGGCATACATGCTCTCTTCTGTTTTTCTGTCTTCTATTAACCCGTTTTCTATGCAGCTTTCACTTTACCACCTGAAACTCACCAGTGCTACTTTAATAACAAAAGGCCTCCATAAACAAAGCTCCCTTTTTATTGCAATGATACCTTTTGTTGCCTACTTCGACTACAATCCTGTACTAAGGTCTTTTGGATGTAAATAGTTTTTATTTCTCTACTCAGTCAACCTTCTTGATTCTAACTAAGGCAGAGGAAAAAAAAAGAAAAAAAAAAAGAAAAAAAAATCAACTCACACTGATTCACACATTAATTCAGGGACCAAACTTGCAATGTTCACATGACTAATCCTTCCTCAGATGAATAATCCCTCTGACCACAGCAGACTGATTAACAACAATGCAGATTAAGGTTTTCAGGATCAGGCCCATCCCCTGATGCTCAGGTTCTCACCCAAAGTTTAGTGGATGATAGTCCCTCTCCTTTTGCTAGATGTATTAGAGGCCCACATGCAGCTCTCAGTTATTGTATTTGATTATGTAGCTAACAGGCTCTGATACTGTCAGCGCTACCTAGAAAGCCTAACAAGCTGAAGTAAACAATCCCAGCTGAGTTACAAGACTTGGCAGGATCGGGCCCCTTTAATCCTAGCTGAGAGATGTGTCTTTGAATTGTGATCGGAACGTGTGTCTCTGTGAGTAATGGCCTCATGTTGTATTTGGAAAAAATCTCAATAACATAACAGAATCTAAGAGTGTATCGGCTGATACAGCTACCTAGATCTAAAGAAGGGTAAGTCACTATTTAAAAACAAAATTCACACATACTGTTTATTTGAAACAAAACTTTCCTGCTGGTTTTTTTTATCTATTAAAAATAAAATTTACACATAATGTTTATTCATTTGGAACAAAACTTCCCTGAAATTTTTTTATATCATTCAGCGAATGTTGGTTCTGTGTGCTATGGGTCCAGGGGTTTGCAGTTCAGCAGAAGAATCCCCCTCCACCAACCTTTTGGCCTCTTCCTGCCTTTCTTCTTTACTTGCTTGTCTCCTGGCAAATGAAGATAGTCAGGACTGATGTATCAGTATGTCCCCTTCCCTGCACCAAACGGTGTTCATTAAAAACTTACTGCTAGCAAGGGCCTGATCCAGCCCTCCTGGAAATCATTGGAAAGCTGACTCTTTACTTCATGGGGACGAGGAGCATACTAATGCATACAAGTACCTTTACTAATGCGGGCAGTCCTGTTAACAACACCGAAGTTGTTCACAGGATTAACAGCAATCAATCAGGCCCTTTGAAAGGCATATTAAAAGCCAAAGCGTGGTCTGCAAACCCTTTCTCATGCGAGGTGTGTGTATACCTGCGGCTAGTCCTGCTGCATCTCTCTGCTCCCGGTCTTGCTTTGTAAGTGCATTTTTCCAGCTGTGCTGATTTGGGGTAGCATATCTTCTGAGGAGGTAAAAATTGCTGGCAACCTACCCTAAATAAACAGTTTTCGTCTTGCCAAAAAAGACACTAACCAGAGTGAGGAGCAGGAACAAATGGAGTTGTAAGTGAGCTTGGGAGGGGGTTGTTTTTTTCTTGCACGTACACACTTAAAAAAAAAAAAAAAAGAAAGATAAATTTAAAGTGCATTATTTTGGTTCTATAAAAGTAAATAATTTTTGCTTTCTGGGAGAAACTGGACTCTGTTTCAGAAGACCTTATTCATACCAATTTCCTGTGAACATTCCTGGTTATGGATTGCTGAACTGGACCCACTGTGATTACACTGGGAACATTTCTCACTTGGGAACTGTTCAAAAAGGCTGGCTTATAGATAACGATTTCACTCCTCCTTTGCCTGTATCTGTTTAAAATCCACTACAGCCCCTTGTACATGTGCAAAGGTGCTTAGTGGGTATAGCTTACTTCCATCCACAGGAGCAGCTGTAGCAATATTTGTGTCCGTATTATTTCATCCTGCCACCCCTCACAGCTGTGCCTGTGCACCAGGGGGCTGTACTTGAACAGCATCCATTTCTAAATGACTGTATTTACCACTCTGTGAAAACAGGGCATGTGCCAGCTCAAAGTTTTAAAAAATATATATTGTTATAAAAGGGACACGCTAGCTGAGCAAAACAGCTGTTTTCACTGCCCTGTTCTTTTAATTGGCTTTCATTTGGGTAAGAGTTGATTGCAGTCAGAGTGGCCTGCTCATGAGCAAGGTGTTAACAGAGCTGTCCCTGGGATGGATCAGTGCTGGATGCTGTTTCACTTTTCTCTGTAGTGGATATTCCCCTCTTTAAAAAAGGTTTAACAAGCCTTCTTTCAGGGAGCCGTCCTAGCTCTACCACGGGTGTGGCTTTAAGGCTCAAAAAGAGCGAATATTAGGATTTCTAATGTTCTGGTTTGAGGAAAGGGGTGCTGGAAGATTTTGTTTCATGCGGGTTTTGTTGCTGTCAGTCTTGTCTCCCAGTCCAAGACACAAGGCACGATTTGAAAGCAGGTGAGTCACAGGGCTGGGAATTTGGAAGAGGGGCTGCGTGAGGTTCTTACCCTCCTCGCAGCTCCTGGGCTGGCAGATCTCCGTGTCTTTAGCCTTTAAACCTTGTTAAGTGCGTGCCGGGGAAGGGAAGACAGACAGTTTCCCCCCTTAGACCCCAATAATTGGGACTCCTGGTCAGACAGCAGACAATGCGCTGTGCTTGCCACCAGCCCGGCATTAGGCGTCTGACAGCAGCTGCCTCACCATTAGCGGCGAAAGATACTTAAAGAGCCGTAAAAGGGCTGCCGGGGGCTCTGCTGCGGTGTCGCCCCCAGGTGCGGGACCAGGGGGAAGCAGTGGGGATCAGGGGCCTGGCGGCGGGGCCGGCCCCGCCCCCGCCCACCGAGCTCTCCTCCCCCCCCCCCGCCGGGACCATGGGTCGCACATGGGAGGGGCGGGGTCCTGCGGCACCCCCCTTCCCCAGCCCTGGACTCTCTCCGAGTCCAGGATTGGGCTCTTCCGCGCTCGTCTCCTGACAGGGGCGCTCGTTTATGGCACGGGAGGACTCGCAGTCACAGGAGTAGTTGAAATAGTTGTGCCACCTGCATCGGGGGCTTTAAAAAAAAAAAAAAAAAAAAATCAAGAGGGGAGTGGGCAAGATCCTGCCTTGCTGTTCTGTTATTAAAACAAAAGCCACATAAAGTGAAAACGGCTACAAAGATGTCGTGGTGTTTTTCTGTTTGTTTTTAAAACAAATAAAAATAAATTCCGGTCAATAAAACATGCAGGAACATCGCAAATTTAAACTAAAACCTCCCTCCTCCACGGCTGCCCCTTCCGTTTACAGTCACACGTGTTCCCGGCGCTCCCCGGGGACAGGCGGCATGGGGGTGTTCGACTCCCATGCCCGCGCCCCGGGGCCGCCGCCACCTCCGCCGCGGGGAACAGCCCCGGCGGCTCCGGGAACAATGGCTGGGAGCCCCTGCGGTGCCTGGGGGCTGCCCGGGCCGAGAGGGGGAAGGAGGCGCTCGGGGGCTCCAAGCACCCCCGGGTAGCGGAGATAGTCGGGGGCCGTATGGCTGCAGCCTGAGCAGGGCTGGGGGAGGGGGGGGTTCAGGCCAGGTAACTCACAGGCTGCTCCGAGCTCGCCTGCTGGTGTTTGTCTCAGCTTCATCCCCGCACAGCTTGCACGGGAACCGGGGCAAAGGGGGGAAAAGAAAAAATAATCATCATAAAAACGTGCTCTGACCACACGCAGAGTCTTGTTTTGTTACTGTCCGGATTACTGTTATTATTTGGGAGACAAGGGGGTTCGTGTCCTTAATCCAAGCCTCCCTTCCTTCGCCACCCCCAGATGCTATGAAAGGAGAGCTGATTTCATTTCCACCATACAGTACACTTTGTCTAGAGAGCATTGTTCGGACAAGCAACTCCCGATCCCTGATGACTACAAAATATGATTTATGTTTCCATCAGAGAGAGACAGAATATCCTGATGCCTTGAAAGTCAGGCAAGAAAATCTTATCTAATCAATCCAATACACACGCACACAAACACACGCAGATACTATAGAAGATAACACCCGCACTGGTTGTACGGAAAATAATTATCAGCAGTATGAAAATTAACAACAGTCATCTCGATATTTTTAATCTCCCTCCGAAGAGCTACAATAATACCGTTTACCCCTTTCCTATCTTGATGTCATAATCATCATCATTTTTTTAAAGAAAGAGCTTAAAAAGCATGCATATTTTTTTTAGACACAAGAAGAACGGATAAAGAGAGCTTGTAACATCACAATCACAACAGCAACAGAAAAAGAAACCTCTGAGCCCGAGGATTCGTCCGTATCTGAACTGCTTTATTATCAATTGCGAAATCGTAATAATAGTAAATAATAAGTAAGAGACATCATCATCATAGGAAGAAGTCAGAACAGCTTGGGTTTTTTTTTCCTCT